>CM035426.1:141056694-141059194 GCA_020310875.1 Ceratopteris richardii | reverse complement strand
AGCTAATGAATATGGTGTTGAAGATGATGATATTCTGCAGATTCCTGTTTGTGTTGTTGTTTCTGTTGCACTTACTGTAGAGCAAATTCATTGGGATGGCAGAGGTGCTTAGGCACATGCATTGATAGCTTTGTCTATCAAACGTGTCATTATTCCTCACACTCGCTCTTGCAGAATGGCTAAGGATGCTTGGGATACACTTACCACTTTGTACTAGGCTAGGAATGAGGCTCGTGTTGCTTACCTCCGAAAACAATTGGAGAGTGATCAATTGAAGAACAGTTGATTTTTGCTGAAGAAATTATACCAGATAGCTCACTTGTGCAGACTGTTCTGAATGGTCTTCTTGACTCATATCAGAGTTTTGCTTCTACTCTTCGTTTGATGATGAAAGCCAATCCAAATGCCTTGTCATTTGAGGAGTTAGTCTCTGTTCTATTGGAGGAAGATCATTCTAGGCAGAATAGGCTGTCCATCCTGTGTGTTATAGATCAAGCTTTCCTGGCTAGTCAAAAGGGCAAAGGTAACTGGAGCTCTTCTACAGGTAAGCAAAAATCTCCAAATGTTGCACATTCGAAGAAGGAAGACAAAGATTAGAAGAAATCAGATAAGTAGAAATTGTTTTGCAAATACTATAAAGCAAATGATCATGTCATTAAGAGCTATCCAAAATTGGCTGCTAAAGAGGCAAAGAAGAAAGAGGCCAGAATGGTTGTTCATGAAGAATGGGTGTTTACTATTGTTTGCAGTTTTGACCCATCTTCTCATGAGTAGTGCATGTCTGCAGTAGACTCAGATGTTTGGTACTTTGATAGTGGGGTGACCAAACATATTACCTCGTAGTGCAATTTCTTCTCTTCACTCGAGCCTGCCCCTATAGGGAATATTGTTACATGCACCAACAACTCCTCTTATCCTGTTATGGGAGTTGGTAAGATCATTTTGACTACTGTTGATGGTAGTTCTTTCACTTTTTCATATGCTTTATTTGTGTCAGGGATCAAGAAAGATCTATTATCAGTTTCTGCATTAGCCAAGATTGGCTTGGTTGTGAAATTTGTTGATGAAAGATGTATTGTTCATGATCTTTCAAATGGCAATGTCATTATTGCTTCTGGCATTTTATGTCTTGGGCTGTATAAGCTCATAGACTATGAAAGATGTGTAAATGATTTGGCATGTGCAGTACATGATTCTCAGGCTATGTCAGATGCAAAGCTTTGACATGCATGCTTTGGTCATCTGAATTTATCTAGTTTTCTATGCCTGTAGAAATCTGAAACTGTGTCCTCTTTGCCCAAACTTGAGGCACCTAGAAAAAATGTTTGTGAAGGCTAAGGAGACATCTGTTAGCTCCAAATATTTGTATGATACTTTGCTACCTCTTTTTATAGGTGGACAATCTAGTGGTGGTTCCTAATGAGGCAACTTCTCAACCTTTGTAGGTTTCATGTGATGATGTAGATAATTCCATTTCTGATGCAAATTTACATGATGCACTTGTTGATCAGAGAGATGATATTGAGCAAGCAAAAACTATGCCAAAATGGCTGGAGCAGACTTTACGTGACAACAAATTAGATGCACCTATGTCATATCGTACTCGTTCAAGTTCTCATAGTGCCTCTTTTGCATCAGATTGCTATGCCATGGCTTCCTCTAGTCTCTGTGATGAGATTGAACCTATTTCATTTCATGAAGCACAAAATTTAGAACATTGGATGGTTGCAATGCAATCTAAATATGATGGTATCATGAAAAATGGTACATGTTCTTTATGTGACTTGCCTCCTAGCAAGAAGGCCATTGGCACTAAGTGGGTATACAAGCTGAAGCATAAACCTGATGGAACAGCTAACAGGTATAAGGCTAGGCTTGTTGCAAAGGGTTATGCATAGGAAAGAGGCATTGATTTTGATGAAACCTTTGCTCCTACTTGCTAAATGACTACTGTTCATAGCATTTATGCACTTGCAGCTCATCATGGTTGGAATTTGCATCAGTTGGACATTAAAAAAACATTTCTAAATGGTGACTTGCACGAAGAAGTGTATGTTTTTCAACCCCGTGTCTTTGTGCAGAAAGGGCATGAAAACCAGGTGTGCAGGTTAAAGAAGGCATTATATGGTTTAAAGCAAGCACCACGTGCTTGGTATAAAAAGATACATGCCTATCTGATTGCACATGGTTTTGAGAACAGTCCAACTGAAAGCACCTTATATGTTAAGCGTGCTAATGATGTGCTTTTGATCATTGTGGTATATGTTGATGACATGCTGCTCACTGGTCCTCATGACATGCATATTGCTCATTTTAAGGCTGATTTGCATGCCTCATTTGAGATGTCTGATTTGGGGCATTTGCATCACTATTTGGGCATTTAGTTTATGCAAGTTGATGGTGGAATGGCTTTGTGCCAAATGAAATATATTAACACATTTTTGCAGCATTTTGGCCTTGAAGAATGTAAGCCTATTGCCACTCCTATGGAGACAGGTTT
>CM035426.1:141051694-141054194 GCA_020310875.1 Ceratopteris richardii | reverse complement strand
ATAGATAGATAGATAGATAAATAGATAGATAGATAGATAGATAGATAGATAGATAGATAGATAGATAGATAGATAGATAGATAGATAGATAGATAGATAGATAAATAGATAGATAGATCCAAATGTGGCTTCCTCGGAACCTACATAAATTGACTTTCAAGTCCAATAGTGTAGCTAAGATCAGGCCTCGTAATTGTGAGATATATCAAGCTTCGCACAATTTTCCTCTACATAGTAGTATTTTCCAATGCTTCACCTGATGTAGTATCCAACTTCAAATTTTGATCTAATGGCATAGAAATCGGCTTGCAACCAACAATACCATACTTTTGCAGCATATTCAAGGCATATTGCCTTTGCGACATCCATATGCTTGTTTCTGTATGTATAAACTTAATGCCCAAGAAGTAGCGCAACACACCAAGATCTTTCATGTCTAATTCCTTCATAAGAAGTTGCTTTATCTCTTTGATGCTTTCTTCATTAGCCCCACCTACAATCAAGTCATCAACATAAATATCCACAATTGTGATGCCATCATCACTCTTCCTTGCATATAGTGAATGATCTGCATCACACATAGAAAACCCAATGGTGGTTAAGTATTCAGAAATCCTTGCATGCCATGCACGAGGAGCTTGCTTCAGCCCATACAAAGCCTTTTGCAACTTTCAAACATATTCTGGATGTTTTGAATCTTCATATCCTTGTGGTTGGTCCATGTATAGTTCTTCCTGTAACTCACCATGTAAGAAGCATTCTTCACATCCATCTGATGCAACATCCATCTTTTTGCTCTAGGTAATGCAACAAGTGTTCTGATAGTAGACATTTAGCTACATGGATAAATGTTTCCTCATAATAAATTCCATAAGTTTGTGCATATGCTTTTGCTACCAAACGTGTTTTATACCTGCTTATGCTACCATTAGCATTGTGCTTTACCTTGTAAACCCACTTGCAACCTATGGGTTTCTTTCTTTGTGGCAATGAAACCAGCTTCCATGTATCATTTTCGTAAATTGCATCCATCTCCTCATCCATAGCTTTTTCCTAGTCTGCATTTCCAATTGCATCTTTAAAACAAGAAGGTTCAGCATTTTGTATTACCTTTGTCATGTAGGCACAATGATGAGCCATGTAACTATCATATGTCAATCGTTGCACTGGATTTTGTATCCTCCCAGATCTTCTTGGTCCTGCAGGGGTCAATTCTCCTTGTATCATTTGCATGTGCCTTTCTTACTCCTAGAGTCTTCACAGAGGGTGATCCAAGTTCCTCATCAAGACTCTTTTCTGAACCACTAGAATCTCCATCAACATCTTCAAAACCTGCACATGTTTTACTACTAGTAGAAAGCTTTTCTTTACCTTTCTTGGATGTATTTGATGAATTTGCTAGACTGAAATTTCCACGCAATCTTCCACTCCATGGATTTGAATTGGAACTATTGCTTGGTGACGCATCCGATCCACTCAAAACTTGCGATTCTGCACTTGATTTTTCAGTATTTTCTTTGTCATTAGGTTCAAGGTTCAGTCCTTCTTTGGCATCTGCATAGAAGCTTGACATTTCATCAAATACCACATCTCAACTCACCTTCACCTGTCATGTGAGTGGGTTATAACATTTATATCCCTTTTGCTCAACGGAGTATCCAATGAAGGCACACTTTTCTGATTTTCGATCAAGCTTCATCCTCAACTCATCTGGAGCATGTGCATATGCAATACAACCAAAAACTTTCATATGTGATAAGTTTGGCTTTTTACCTATGAACTTCTCTTCAGGTGTAACTTGATGGACAACAGTAGTCGACGTTCTGTTCATGATATATACAGTTGTATGCACAACTTCTGCCCAATAACAATGACACATATTCCTCTCAGCCATCAAGGCTCTTGCTATTTCTACAATATGTCTATTTTTGCATTCAGCAATGCCATTCTGTTGTGGTGTGTACCTGGATGAAAATAAGCTTCGAATTTCGTGACTTTTTAGAAAATTACTGAACTCCTTTGACATGTATTCATCTCCTCCATGAGACCTTAATGTCTGAATATACTTTCCTATCTGCTTTTCAACCATAGCTTTAAAATTTTGGAAGTGAGTGAACACCTCACTCTTCTCTTTCATAAAATATACCCATACTTTCCATGTATGGTCATCAATGAAAGGGACATAAAACATACAACCGCCCATAGATGTGGTCTTTGCAGGACCCCAAACATCTGTATGTACTATTTCTAGCACATTCTCACTAACATGCTTGTCATGTGGAAACAATGATCTTGACTGTTTACCAAATTGACATGCTGCACATATCTTTTGCATCTCTGCAACCTTGAAATTTGGTAGTCCATGGACAATCTCCTTCGACTACATCAGCTTCAGCCTTTGTAGATTTGCATGTCCAATTTGTTTGTGCCACATCTCTATACCAGCAATAACTCCTGCACCTTTTGCAAACATTGCTGCATTCATTTTAGGAATTTTCAC
>CM035426.1:141014194-141034194 GCA_020310875.1 Ceratopteris richardii | reverse complement strand
CTCACAAGGTTTATATTATTCAGAATGCCTCCTAATCAACAGTCGCATAATAAGATGCAAGCGTGCACCATGTAACCTCAATGCACAGCTCACCTAATAATCTACTGTTGCTCGTCTAGCATGTTAACTTAGTACTAGCCCTAGTACTATAAAGCCTTGAACATATCCTCTGCACTAGACACAGAGAATTCTCCACCCTGCTCAATGTGTGCAACCTTCACAACAAGATCGTCAACAAGTAAGGAAAACCGTCTTGAACGGATACCCAGACCCTTCTCTGAAAGGTCAAGTTCCCAGCCCAAGGCATGTGTATCTTTTGCAGAGCCATCAGCCAACAAGAGAACAGAATCGTTATTTGGGTAAGTCTTTCCCCAAGCTTTGACAACAAAGGGGTCATTCACTATTATACAAATAAATTGATCAATGCCTTTGTTCCTGAATTCTGAAGCAAGATCAATAAAACCTGGAACGTGTTTGAGGTTGCATGTTGGAGTAGAAGCCCCCGGCACGCCGATGATGGTCACTTTCTTGCCAGCAGCGAGAGAATGGATGGAAACGTGCTGGAGCGCGTCGTTCGAATCAAAATGAGACAGCGTGCCATCCGGAAGAGTGTCTCCTACAGCGATGGGAGCCATTATGCAGTCGAACGATCTGCACACTGTAACCAACCCGAATGCCCCATTGTCACTTCACCTCCCGAATGAGAGAGAGCCCGAGAGCTGCTCCATTCCCCCCGATGACCTCAATGCCCTCTTTTAGATAACTTCTACCATCCCAGAAAGGACAACACACTCTGCTCCAGCCCCACCAACTGCCTATACATGATCTAGCACACCATCTCCTTGCGTTCGCCCCCCATTGATGATGCGTCCCCCCACCAGCCACGGCCGCCCACTCTTTTTTCTGGTTCCTTTTCGTCAGAGAAAACGGACTTGCCACTTGCTTCGATGTATTTAGGTAATACACCAATTTCCTCTCAAAAATGGCAGTAATAGATTCCAACACTGTCACATAAGTCTTGTGCAATGAGCTTCTATGTGATGCCAACTGTGAAGCATCTTCATTCAACTTTTCAACAGATAAGCTTTTCACAAGCTGCCTAGCCCAAACATAGAAAGCATTCCAAAATACCAAGCTTAGAACGTGCCAGACCTCAACTTCTGACATCTGATTTGAGTTTACACAAATCTTTCCTCTCACATTGCATCCTAGAATAGGCATGAGATGAATGCTTTCTAGGAATGATAGCAAAACACCTTCCACATCTTATATGTGCAAACAAAAACTGAACCAATTGACTTCGATTTGATCAACTTTGCTATTTCATGAATACAGACCCAATCACATACTTTCCACGCAGCAACTGAGCTCAGAAGTAAAACTAGAAGCGCTGCCTCAATACTTGTTTCAGAATTTTGCCCAGAAAGCGAATGCAAAAGCCAAAGTTCCATGGCACACAAAATTTGAGGGGTGCTTACGCTGTTTCCATGATATGTTTCATTTTTATGAAGTTGTGAAATTGAGAGGCTGATGGGGTCAACAGCTTTTAACAATTCGGCTTCAAATGGCTTGATAAAATGATACAAGCAAGGAAGAGAGAATAACTCCGGACTTCCATGTACCCCTTGTGAGATTCTTCTCATGGATACACTTTGCAAATACCATGAATTCTGGTAGTGTAACAACCTTGACACCTCAGCAAGGATGAATTTGATGTCGATACAAAAATCACACTCCAAAGCATCAAGAACTTGCAGCATCTTTGTACTAGCATCAACTATTGACTTCTGAATATCTCTTTTATCTTTGCGGATTACTCACAGCAGAGTGCAGATATTCCAATGCCTCCAGTGGGATGGGATGAAGCAAAGGCTTCAGTCAGGCAGAAGTCGTCTGAAGTAATGGAGAAGATGAGCACTATAGCTCCCAGAAGGATCCATCTCTCCCCCATCCCCTGAAAACCATACATAGCTTCACCCCTACTGCTTTTGATCCTTATGTCCACATTTGAGTCAATCTTATCATCACCGGCCACCTATTCTCATTGCAAAACACCTATGTCCAAACAAATATTCTCCAAAAATGGAAGCATGTTAGTGCACCAAAACCAACCATTTATTGAGCTAACATACTTCCCTCTTCTTAATTGCGAAGTCGTCCTCGACGAGCCACTTTTGCTGCAATCTAATCAAAACAGCCATGAAAACATCAGTGCACAACTAGTTTGCATACCTTCCCATCGAGCCGATACTCCAACTGAACCTGCACTCATTGAAGCTATTAGTGCTAAAAAAATCACTCATAAATACATACAAATCAATCACTTCCAAAATGATTCAAGAACATGCACATATATGCAATTCCATTTCAGCCATGCATCAATTTGCTCATACATTCCATTATGAAAAATGGTCTTAACCAAAATAATACATGCACACCTTTCCATGTTTTACACATGCAACTACCATTGCGGAAAACAAAAACGGATATACCGAAATGAACAAAGACAACTGAAATGAATCCAACAGGACATGCAAAAATACCCAAAATGCATACCCCATTATTGCACCTACTATTCGCTATGTACACATATTCCATGAACGGACATTCACGAAGAATCCCCATCGTCGTCCTACAGAAGCCATTGAGACTCGAGTACAAGTCAAGACATACATCAGAACCCTGGAGTGTCCCACACACTAGAAAAACCCTTAGATAGAGCACACAAGTTGTAAAGCAAGACCGTTGCATTACCTCGCTAAAGCCTCATCCATGAATACATATAGAGTATCTGTGCCTTCAAGAATGTTGATTCAAAGTGAGCTGATCTGTCGCAAGCCGACACATACCAATCATACAAGAAGATAACGTTCCCTTCCAGGCGATCATCGCCCTCTCCTCTCTCCCTCTCCCCCTTAGGGGTGGGGAATAACTTCATATGAAAATTTCATTTTAATCACACGTTGGCCTACATTGACACTGGATGCGATTCGTGGACCTGACCACCCGATCAGGTTGATTCCACCCATCTACCAATGCAATGCAGCACACAACACACAAACACGCAATGATGACACATAACATATATCAGCTAGCCCATAACGAAGCTGGATACGGCTTGTGGTCGTGACTACCCAGCCACGATGGCTCCACCCACCTACCAACCCGTTATGGCGCGTAGCTAAGACACAGACATATACCTTCCAAGCCTATGGCGAAACTAGCTGCGGCTCGTGGTCCTAACCACCCGGCGAGGATAAATCCACCCACCTACTAGCCCACCATAGCGCATCGGTATGATCACACAACACATTTTCTTTTTCTTTTCTTTTCTTTTCTTCGTTTTTTTTCATAATTAATTAGTTCACCCAAGTCCTGAGAATTAGGGAGAGGAAGAAAGGGACTTTTCCCACCGTTCCCACACATACATGCAAAACAGATACACACTAGCCTTTGACAGATCAACCACCTCTTCACTCCATTCTCTCAATTACAGACACTACATATGTGTTCATCGAGTTGACTTTTCACTTGGTAACTACAACCAGCTATGCCTTAGTCCCTCGTATACCTATCCCTAGGTGTCCTAGAATGTGAGTCCCCGGAATGTCTCATGTAGTCTCACATCATACTCGAATCCCGACAACTTCTCTAAGGCGAGTCAGGTTCAACTTCAGGAGCTCCGTCATCACTTCCTAGCGTTAGCACGTCTGCCCAAGCCCATGTTGGAGCAAACCAATCACAAATTGGTGATTATACAGATCTTGGAGAATGCTTATGGTCAGAATGAAGCAAAGGAAGACATTTGCAAAATTAAGAAGAAGTCAGAATGTTGCCTTGTACACATATGTACATTAGTATAGTCATAGATGACTTAGATCTTTTGTTCAGTAAGAAGTATGTACAAATTATCTATAAATACCTTGAGAAAAGTCGGGGCATGTATGAGAGCATATGTGACAATAGTTACAAGTCAAGAATTAGGGAGATAGAAGCTATGAGATAGTGGAAAGTGAATTTGTGTTTGCTCTCATCACTCAGTTGTAATTTTCTGAGTTAATGAAGAAATATTGCGCCCGATCTTTTCGTGTCTGCTCCTTCTGTGTTTGATCATTAGCGAAATCCTTTTGAGGATATCTAAGTTGTTAGTTAATGAGCCTGTGACCTGAATTTCAGAGTCCAATTGTAAACAGGCTAGGAGAATTGTGAATAGGAACATTCATATGTGTTGAATGTCTACAGTTCTCTGAAACAGGCGCAAATTTTGTGTTTAATCTTTTGGTCAGTGCTCACTCCATAGTTTAAAGTTTTGTGCAAGCAAGCACTTAATCTTTAAGTTGGAAGGTGATCTACTCGTGGCTAAAAGCATTTGGCAAAACGGGTTAGATATTGTGAGAATCAAAGTTAAGAAGTTAGGGGTGTCTGAATCGACTTCTCAGAAGTACAGTTTCTGACATAGGTAACTTGAGAAGTTGATTTCTCAAGCTACACTTAATCTTTTGGAGTAATTCAACTTGGAATAGTTGCGCAATCTCTAGGAGATGATTCGTACAAAGTTTCATCAAAAACTTTACACGTTTGATAGGTCAATATAAGGAAATAGTGCAGCAGACTTTTCTGTGTATCACCTTCTTCACAGATTTGTTCATTTTTTGATAATTAGAAGTTAATCCTCTAAATGTGTGAAAGGTTTTGACTTATTCTTGGTATAGAGGTGCTCTAATCACAAGAATAAGTTGTTCTTTTGGAGATTAACATTCTCCATCAGTGGTATCAGAGCAGGAGACATCAATTTGAAGAAAAGGAGGATCCCGACTGCTGCAGATTCAAGAGATTCAACATTTGAAGGATCAAGAAGTGAAAGCTTGGAGTCAAAGCTCGAGGAGAAGACAAATTGACATCAAGAAAGGCAAAAGGAGTTCAATTCGAAGTAAAGGTACATACATTGTTTGTAAAGCTTGAAGATTTCAATACACAGGTGGATACAAGATGGGAGAAAGCTTGCAGATTGATAAGCTAGATAGGGAGAACTATCCAGCATGGTCCATGAGGATGGAAGCACACCTCATGAGCAAAGATCTTATATCATTCATTACAGGAGATGAAGAAAAACCAGAATTTGCAGATCCAAGTATTCCTACTAGGGAGGAACTTGCAATGTTGAAGACTTGGATGAGAAAGGATGCTCAAGCAAGAAGCATCATCTACATGGCTGTAAATGATTACCTTCTACCTCACATCAGAGGTTTAGAAAGTGCTACAGATGTTTGGAATGCCTTGGAAGAGCATTTCCAAAATACAACTAAGTCAAGAAAGTCCTCACTATGGGCTGAGTTCACAACTTTCAAGAAGAAGAGCTCACAATCAATTTCAGATTATGTGGCAAGGATGAAAGATATTGCAGATAGCTTGGGAGCAGTGGATGAAGATATTGAAGAGGAAAAGTTGGTAAGACAAATACTTACAGGTCTAAGAGGTGATGAGAAGTGGAAGCCTTTTATATTGTCTATAGAATTGTCACTTGATCACTTTACTCCTGACCTTAATCAATTGCTAGGACACATGCTAACCTTTGAGCAGGATCTTAAAGGAGACAATGATAGAAGTACAAGTCAAGCTATGTACTCCAAAGATAAGAAAAAGAATGGCAAGGGAAAGCAATCAAATGAAGATGAAGGGAACTCAAATCAAGCCAACTTCACAAAAGGGAAGACAAATTTCAGAGGTAAAGGAAGAGGAGGTAAGAACAAAGATAATGCTAAAGCTTGTTGGATTTGTGGCAGAACAAACCATTTGGCAAATGATTGTTGGTATAACAATCAAAGTGGAGGATACAACAATCAGAATTATAGTCAAAGAGGTAGAGGAGGCAGAAACCAAAGAGGCAATTTCAGAGGAAGAGGTGGTAGGACATCATATGGTAGAGGAGGTGGAAGAAATTTCCAATCTCAGTCCTACAACAATAATTATTACAATTATGCATCAGATCAGAAGGATGACATGACTCTTATCCTGAATGCAACTCATGAATCAATGGGAGAAGATCAAAGAGTGTTTTATATTGACTCAGGGTGCAGTAACCATCTGAGTGGGAACCTATCCTTGATGACTGATATGGAAGCAAGGGTGAATGGACATACAGTTCAAACAGGTGACAATACCAAACATAAAGTGGAGAGCATTGGATCAGTAAAGACAAAGAGTGGAAGTACACTTCTGAGCAAGGTACTTTATGTCCCTACTATTCCTAAAAATTTGATAAGTGTAGGGCAAATTGTGGAGAAAGGATATGAGGTAAGATTTACAAATGATGGTGTCTATGTACAAGATCCAAATCAGGGATATAGAACCATAATTGCAGGTAAAAAGGAAGGAAGATTGTTCACTCTCAAAGTCCAAGGTAATGTAGGACATGCATTGTTTACCTATGGAGGTCAAAAGGTATCTGAATTAGACCTATGGCATAAGAGGCTAGGTCATTTCAATGAGAGAGCTATAAAGGAGATGTCAAAGAATCAGGTGGTGCTTGGATTGCCAAATATTGAAGGGCAACATATGGTGTACAAGTGTGAAGCTTGTCAATTAGGTAAAGCACATAAAAGTTCTTATAACAAATCAGGGTACAAGTATTCAAACATGCTTGAATTGGTTCATACAGATGTATGGGGTCCCTCAAGGGACTATAGCATAAATGGATCCAGATATTATGTGTTGTTTGTTGATGATGCAACCAGGTGGATTACTTTGTATGTAATCAAGGACAAATCAGAAGTCTTCAAGACATTCAAACATTTCCATGCTTATGCAGAAAGGATCACAGGACAAAAGCTAAAGAGGTTAAGATCAGATGGAGGGGGAGAGTATTTCTCAAAAGAGTTTGATGATTATTTGTGGAATGCAGGTATCAAAAGAGAAGTGACTTGCAGGTATTCCCCTCAACAAAATGGAGTAGCAGAAAGGAGGAATAGGACTCTTGTAGAATTTGCAAGAGCCATGATGAAGGAAAAGAATTGTCCAAATTACTTATGGGCAGAAGCTATTAACACTGCAACATATCTTGTGAATAGGTTGCCTTGCAAAGCTTTGGATGGAGGAACCCCTTATGAAGCATGGTGGGGTAAGAAACCTAGTCTTGATCATTGTAAAGTATTTGGATGTATTGCATATGCTTATGTTCCTTCACAATTAAGACATAAGCTAGAACCAAAAGCAGAGAAGTATGTGTTTATTGGATATGATGATAGACAGATGGGTTACAGGTTGTGGAGTCCATCCACAAAGCAATTTCTTGTTACTAAAGATGTGACATTTGATGAGCAAAACACATGGTATACAGGATCACCAAATGAGTATACAGGTGTTGAAGAAATTCAAAGAAAAGGAAAGGCAAAGGTAAAGGTATGTGAAGAAATTGTTGATGAAGTTGACTCTAGATGTAGAGTGCAGGATCATGTAGAAGAAGGGCCAAGGTTTGATCCAGAATCAAATGAGGCTGAAACATCAAGAAGTGCAGAAATCAGAAGATCTACAAGGGAAAGGAAAGAGCCTATAAGGTATAGTTATGATACATCTTTCCTAACAACAAGAGATTATGCTTACATTGTGAAAACAGAAGAAGATCCAACCACTTATGAAGAAGCCAAAGGTAAACAGAATTGGGAGAAGGCAATGCAAGAAGAGTATGATGCTCTACTTGAAAATGAAACTTGGGAATTAGTACCAAGACCAAAGAATCAGAAAGTGATTGGATGCAAGTGGGTATACAAAACAAAGAGGTTTGCAGATGGTAAGGTGTCTAGATATAAGGCTAGACTTGTGGTTAAAGGTTATGCCCAAACTTATGGGGTAGATTATGATGAAACCTTTAGTCCTGTTGCTAAGATGTCTACAATTAGGACATTGATTGCTATTGCTGCTTGCAAAGGATGGAAATTATCACAATTGGATGTGAAGAATGCATTTCTTAATGGTTATATTGCAGATGAAGTATATATGGAGCAACCAGAAGGCTTCATGGAGTCAATTGGATCAGATTATGTGTGTAAGCTCAAGAGAGCTTTATATGGGTTGAAGCAAGCCCAAGAGCTTGGAATTACAGATTGGTCAAGTTCTTGAATGAATGTGGATTTCAAGCATCAAAGGCAGATAGTAGCTTGCTAGTGAAGGCAAGTGAAAATGGATATATTTACATGTGCATTTATGTTGATGATATTATTGTTACAGGAACAGATGCTCAAGGAATCAATGAACTCAAGAAGCAAATAGAGAAAGAGTTTAAGATAAGTGACTTGGGAAACTTATCTTATTTTCTAGGAATGCAGATTGTGTATACTCAACATGGAGTATATGTTTCACAAGAGAGATACTTGAAGAATCTTTTGATCAAGTTTAACATGGAAGATTGCAAGACCTCAACCACTCCATTGGAGGTAAATCATAAATTAAGCAGGTATGGAGGTGAAGAGTTCAATGACATGAAGAAATATCAGAGTTTGGTAGGTAGTCTAATCTATGCTACCTTGACAAGGCCAGATTTATCATATGCAGTAGGTGTGTTGTCACAATTCATGCATTGTCCAAAGAAGACTCATTGGATTGCAGCCCAAAGAGTACTCAGATATATCAAGGGAACCCTAAGTGAAGGTTTGTATTATGGTTTCACTTCTGACACAAGAATCAAAGTGTTTAGTGATGCAGATTGGGCAGGTGACTCAGATGATAGAAGGTCTACTCATGGATATCTATGTTATGTTGGAGACAAGTTAGTGTCTTGGTGTTCAAAGAAGCAACACACAGTTGCTTTATCATCCACAGAGGCTGAGTATAAGGGAATGGTAGAAGCTGCAAAAGAAGTTATATGGTTGAAGACCTTGATGAAAAGTTTTGAGACTGATCATAGTACTCCAATAATTTTTGGAGACAATATGAGTTCTTTGTATTTGGCAGCTAACCCTTTTTTCATGCCAGGACTAAGCATATAGAGATACAGTATCATTTCTTGAGGGAAAAGGTACTTGTTAAAGAGATTGAAGTGATGTACACTCCAACAAAAGAACAAGTGGCAGATATGATGACAAAAAGCTTGGATGGACCTAAGCTACAGAGATTCAAGGAGATGGCAGGAGTGAAGAAGAATGGAATAATCACAATTAGTGATTGAGGGGGAGCTGTTGGAGCAAACCAATCACAAATTGGTGATTATACAGATCTTGGAGAATGCTTATGGTCAGAATGAAGCAAAGGAAGACATTTGCAAAATTAAGAAGAAGTCAGAATGTTGCCTTGTACACATATGTACATTAGTATAGTCATAGATGACTTAGATCTTTTGTTCAGTAAGAAGTATGTACAAATTATCTATAAATACCTTGAGAAAAGTCGGGGCATGTATGAGAGCATATGTGACAATAGTTACAAGTCAAGAATTAGGGAGATAGAAGCTATGAGATAGTGGAAAGTGAATTTGTGTTTGCTCTCATCACTCAGTTGTAATTTTCTGAGTTAATGAAGAAATATTGCGCCCGATCTTTTCGTGTCTGCTCCTTCTGTGTTTGATCATTAGCGAAATCCTTTTGAGGATATCTAAGTTGTTAGTTAATGAGCCTGTGACCTGAATTTCAGAGTCCAATTGTAAACAGGCTAGGAGAATTGTGAATAGGAACATTCATATGTGTTGAATGTCTACAGTTCTCTGAAACAGGCGCAAATTTCGTGTTTAATCTTTTGGTCAGTGCTCACTCCATAGTTTAAAGTTTTGTGCAAGCAAGCACTTAATCTTTAAGTTGGAAGGTGATCTACTCGTGGCTAAAAGCATTTGGCAAAACGGGTTAGATATTGTGAGAATCAAAGTTAAGAAGTTAGGGGTGTCTGAATCGACTTCTCAGAAGTACAGTTTCTGACATAGGTAACTTGAGAAGTTGATTTCTCAAGCTACACTTAATCTTTTGGAGTAATTCAACTTGGAATAGTTGCGCAATCTCTAGGAGATGATTCGTACAAAGTTTCATCAAAAACTTTACACGTTTGATAGGTCAATATAAGGAAATAGTGCAGCAGACTTTTCTGTGTATCACCTTCTTCACAGATTTGTTCATTTTTTGATAATTAGAAGTTAATCCTCTAAATGTGTGAAAGGTTTTGACTTATTCTTGGTATAGAGGTGCTCTAATCACAAGAATAAGTTGTTCTTTTGGAGATTAACATTCTCCATCAGCCCATGTGATATCGTTTTCCTCATTAGGCATTTCCCTCAAAGGATCAAAATAGTAGTATCGATCTCCCGCCCATCCTACATGTCGAATCAAGTATTCCTCAAAACACTCAATGTAAAATGCAACACCCAAACCCTGGTTTATAAAGCATACCAGCCAATGCGCTTCCTCAACATCGTATTCCGTCTCAAAGTCGTCGACATCTATGTCCATGCGAGCGAACGTTTGGTCCGAGAAATATATCCTTAGCTCGTACAAGTAGAGTTGCGTTATTTGATCTGCCATTTTGTTACTTATCTCCTAACAATCTCTGCGCAACACATAAAAAAATAATTAGAAGTCCAAGATTCTTGAGCTAGCAAGGAAGGATATTTATGACACACAAATCAGAGATTACATATGCGCATATATATATAATACTATACATGTATGTACAGGTAGTCTACTTCGTCATTTCGTTTGGATCTCGCCTGACTTCTCCCGTCCTAATATCACTTGAAATATGGTTTAACTCGAAGCGCGTTAACCTTCACGGGAGCATATTCTTTTCCTAAATCTTGAATTTGCATGGAACCATTGGAATTGAGTTCCACCACCTTAAACGGTCCCGCCCATCTTGTCTGCAACTTCCCTGGGAATTTATAATATTTACTATCATAGACTAGTACCAAATCCCCTTCCTGAATCACATAGGTTTTGAGATTTTTGTCATGACTTTCCTTACATCTCTTCTGAATAGCTTCCAAGCTTTGTTGTGCGATGAGCCTCTTTTCAAGTAGAGTTGCGTTATCTGATCTGCCATTTTGTTACTTAGCTCCTAACAGTCTCTGCGCAACACATAAAAAAATAATTAGAAGTCCAAGATTCTTGAGCTAGCAAGGAAGGATATTTATGACACACAAATCATAGATTACATATGCGCATATATATATAATACTATACATGTATGTACAAGTAGTCTACTTCGTCATTTCGTTTGGATCTCGCCTGACTTCTCCCGTCCTAATATCACTTGAAATATGGTTTAACTCGAAGCGCGTTAACCTTCACGGGAGCATATTCTTTTCCTAAATCTTGAATTTGCATGGAACCATTGGAATTGAGTTCCACCACCTTAAACGGTCCCGCCCATCTTGTCTGCAACTTCCCTGGGAATTTATAATATTTACTATCATAGACTAGTACCAAATCCCCTTCCTGAATCACATAGGTTTTGAGATTTTTGTCATGCCTTTCCTTACGTCTCTTCTGAATAGCTTCCAAGCTTTGTTGTGCGATGAGCCTCTTTTCTTCCAGCTTCACCAGTTGTATGTACCTCTCCTTTAATGACTCTTCCTCGCCCAATCTGGCTTCGATGGCCACTCTTAATGTCGGAACTTCTTTTTCGATGGGGAAGATGGCTTCCTCGCCATATACTAGAGAGAACGGAGTGCTCTTAGTTGTCACTCGGTAGGATGTTCGATATGCCCACAAGGCTTCCAAAAGTCTCTCATCCCAGTCTCGCCTATGCACAGCTACTGTTTTTGTTAGAATCTGTTCAAGGATTTTGTTGGTGACCTCCACTTGTCCATTTGCTCTCGGGTAATATGGAGTGCTCTTTCTATGTTTGATCTTATATAATTCCATTAATTCTTCGATTAATTCGTTGACAAAATGGGTTCCTCTATCACTTACCATTTCCAACGGGCATCCGAATCGAGTGATAATTTGCTCATACAAAAATTTAGCTACATCCACAGCTCGGTCAGTCTTCAGAGCTTTGGCTTCCACGCACTTGGTAACATAGTCGTGAGGGAGGATCAATAGGCCCCACAAAATCAATTCCCCATTTCTCAAACGGCTTAAGAGCCAACACCGGCGTAAGAGGAGCAGCATGTGCTAATGTGGGTTTGCCCATTCGTTGGCATTTGTCACATTTCTTACAGTATGTGTGCGAGTCCTTGAACAGCGTTGGCCACCAATACCCAGCCAATAAAATCTTTCTTGCTGTCAGTTCACCAGCAAAATGTCCACCGCAAGGTTCGTCATGCAAAGCCCTCAACACTAGATTTGCTTCTTCTTCCTCGAGACACCTCCGGTAAATGCTCTCATGAACAAAATATCGATAGAGTTGCCCCCCAATGATTATATGGTACTTTGCCAATGCTAACAGCTTTTGCTTCTCTCTCTTGCTTGCTCCTGGCGGATATTTAGTAGTGCACAAGAAATTCACCAAATCGGCATACCAAGGTACTTTAGCATCAACCTGGAATAGATGTCCATCCGGAGCATTGTCGGGCACACCAGAGATTGGCTCCTCATTAACAATTTGAGATAAATGGTCAGCCAATATATGTGCTTTGCTTGGTCTGGTTACCACTGTAAACTGAAATTCTTGAAGAAGTAGCATCCATCTCATCAATCGCCCTGATAACTCTGGTTTATTAATGATGTACTTAAGGGCTTCGTGATCCACATAAAAAGTGAAATGCTTTCCCATCAAGTAATGCCGATATTTGTTCACCGCAAAGATCATCGAGAGACATTCCTTTTCTGTAGTCGTATAATTCCTCTCAGTGCTATTCAAATTGCGACTTGCATAGTAAATAGGATGATCCAACTTCTTTTTATCGGCTTGGCATAGTACTGCTCCAACCGCAGTATGAGAAGCGTCGGTATGTACATGAAATTCCTTCGTCCAGTCAGGTGCTACCAAAATCGGTGCATTTATTAACCTCTCTTTGATCGAGTCGAATGCGACTTGACACTCTCCCGTCCACTGGTATTGTTGGTCCTTTCTCAAAAGAGTCGTCAGTGGTGCCGCTATGGATGCAAAATTTAATATAAAACGTCGATAATAATTCGCATGGCCTAAGAATCCTCTGAGTTGTCGCAAATTTTGCGGAGGTGGAAGTTGTCTAATTTTTTCCACTTTGTCCTCATCAACCGCAATCCCTTTTTCGGAAATGACATGACCCAAAAGCAATCCTCTTCGTACTCCAAATGTACACTTTTCAGGATTCAATGCGATGCCTTTTTCAATGCTTCTTCTTAAAATCGCTTCGATCCTTTCCATCATGTTTTCATCGTCGCCTCTAATTGCAAAGTCATCGAGAAATATCTCCATCCAATCTTGCAAGTAATCTTGATATGCAGCTATCATTGCTCTCTGGAATGTGGCCGGTGCATTACATAATCCAAATGGCATCACACGATATGCGTACGTACCCCATTCTGTCGTGAAAGTAGTTTTTGATTGATCCTCTTCATGAATTTGGATCTGGTTGTACCCACTGAAACCATCCAAAAATGAGTACAATTTATGGCCAGCCACTCTATCCAAGATTTGATCAGTGAATGGCAAGGGGAAATGATCCTTCTTCGTGCGCTCGTTCAACTTCCGATAATCTATGCAAATACGGATTTTCTTATTTTTCTTTGGAACAACTACAATTGGTGATACCCATTCGCTGGGTGCGATGGGATATATAAATCCTGCCTCCAATAATTTGGTCAATTCCAGCTTGATCAATTCCGAATAGACTGGATTCGTTCGCCTGAGTCGTTGGCATATTGGTCGTGTGCCTTCTTCCAAGTCTATATAATGTTGGCAGATTTGGGGATCAATTCCTCTCGGATCACTGTATGACCATGCAAAGGCCTCGCTAAAATTTTTGAGTGTCGTTTTAATGCAGTCTCGTACTCCATCTGGTAGCTCTGACCCTACACTCAAGAACTTTTCTGGAAAGACTTCCCACTTTTCCGATTGAGCTTCTCGCGAATAGTCTTTGTTTCTCGATGAGACTGTGATTGGAATGTGCTCTCCGATCAAGCGTGCATGGTTGGCCAGTAAATCATTGTCTTGTTCCCTTTCGATTGAACCTAGTTTCTTCAATTCAGCTTTTGCAATGGCTTCCGACACCTTAGTCTTACCCTTCGCTTCTTTTTCCGATTCTCGACTTCTCTTTAGAATCTCTGCTTCTAGCACTCTAATTCTTTCTCGCAACTGTGATACCTCCATCGCCGGGGCTAGCTCTAGTTTCAATTCTTCTCTTGAAGTTCCCTTCTCCAGGGATTGAGTAGCTTTGTTTTTACTTGTGTCTATACTCAACATGTAACAATCAAATTCACTTGTATGCGTCAACCATCCTAGCAACTCCTGGTCCGAATCGTCGTTATAGAGCAATGGATTTTGATACTCTCCCATCTTCGTGTCTTGATTCTTAAAGAGCTGCAAGTTGAACCCGTCTTGAAGCAGATTCTTGTAGGTGTCCGTGTTCAAAGAAAACCTAGCTCGTGCACTCTCATGCCTTGCTTTCTCCTTTTCTTTCTTTTCCATCTCATCGACTATTATTGCCTTTTTCTTGTTGCTCGAGGGTGGGGATACTTGTATTTGGATTCGATCAGACTTTGGCCCTATTGAAATAAAGCCTGTGCGCCAGTCATGCACACATTCGGCTTGCACCAGCCAAGGTCGTCCAAGTAGGATCGAGAAGGTAGCCTCTGAGGTCCTTGGTCTTACTATCAGATAATCAACCTTAAACTCTAGACCGCCCACAACTGTACTTACATTTTTCAAAAGACCCGCAGGCTTCACTTGTGTTTGATCCGCCATCCTCAAGGACATCGGCGTTTCTTCCATGTGGTTGAGGCCCAAAGCTTTCATCATGAACTCAGTCATAAGATTGACTGCGGCTCCACTATCTAATTGAGCACCAGGGACTGCATACCCTTTAATCTCAACCGTCACAGCTGGAGCATTTGAATCAATTTGCGTCGTAATACTTTGAATGATTCCTTGGATATCTTTATCTTGTCTATTTTTATCTCGAGCTTTCCTCGGCTTCTTAAAATATTCGTTATAGAATTGTTTCCTATAAACAGGTGAACATTTCAGCAATGTGCCAATGTCCAGCGTGACTTCAGTGTCAGCGAGTAACTTCACAATATCTACTTCTTCCGAACTTTGTCTTTCCTTTCTAATCTTAGGAGCTTTCAATCTTTCAGGGAATGGTGCTATGCCCGGCACAAACTCCTTGGTCACTGGTGGAAGGATCTCAACTTCTTCCCCATCCTCAAACTCTTGCTGCTCAACAAATCCTCCAACTTGGTTTTCTACCTCTTCGTGTTCAGCTATCCTTTCTTGACTCCCTTCTTCACCTTCGCCTCCTGGATTCTTCTTCGAATATTCTTGAGTCCTTGTGACTACTGCCACAGTTGGATCTTTGTGTGGTTTCTTGGCCTCGTAAGCATCCACAAAGTGCATCGACGAGCTAGAGCCTTCTTGAGGGTTCGGTGTCTTGAACACTACTCCGATCATAGGAACGTGCTCTTGAGCTCTCGATGTGGGATGCATCTGAGTATCAACATAGTTCGAGGACCCTACTGGTCCTTTTTCCTTGCCGGCGGAAGCTCTTCGTTTTGGACAATCCTCATCAAAGTGGCCCTCTCCACTACAGTACCTACATAGCGGGGTATAATCAATTGGTTTCTTTTCGTTTGGACATCTAGATTGAGTATGGCCAAAGCCATGGCATCTCCAGCACTGGATTGGACCATCTCTTCTTTGATCACGCGTGGCTCCTCTTGGATAGTCTCCTCCTTGACCCTGAGCACCATATCCATAAGTTGGTCTGTTTTCCCAACGAGATGTAGGAGGGACACTTTGAGCGGGCAATCCCGTGTAAGGTCTTTCTCTTGTATCTCCTGATTTCATGGTCCTTTCTTCATAGGCTCTCTTGTTGTAACATCGGTCCTCTGTGTGATTTGTCCTTCCACAAAAAGTACAACGCATCCTAGGTGGCGATCTATCTGTGAATACTCTCGAGACTGTAGGGCATTCTGAAGCCAAATGTCCGTAACCATGGCACTTTCCACACCATGTATTTGATCGAAACACTTGATTCGGGTTTGTAGTTACCTCTGGTTTTACTGTGTATGTCTCCTGAGTTATTGTGGCAGCTTTTATAGCTTGCGTGACCAACTCCAATATTTGTTCTTCAGTTAGCGCAGGTTTTACCTCGACTGGCGTGCTAGTGGCGGCTACAAAAGCTGGAGTCGTCAATGCGGGACTTCCTTGGCCAGGATCTTTCATCGGTATGTTTCCTGGGCCTCCCATAGGCTCGTATAAGAGCTCCATCTTCCTTTGTTGGCATAATTGTACTTCCTCCCAAAGCCTTGCTTGTTCCTTGGCATCCATTAAGGTTGCAGGTCTTGTCAGGCTGATATGCTGCTGTGCCGTAGGATCTCGCAATCCTGAAATGAATCTACGTTTCAATGTCGCATCATTCGGGGCATTCACGCCCATCTTTCTTACTAATGTTTCCATTCTCTGAATGTAGTTATCGATGCTCTCGTTTACTCCTTGTCGCAAGTAATCCATTTGTTGGGCCAATCTGTCTTGGAAGCCTTGCCGTCGAAACTTTGCCAAGAAGGCTTCCTTGAGCATTTGATAAGCCACGCTCTTGTGGTGTCAGATTCCCATACCAATTGGCTGCCTCATCACGGAGAATAGCCGAAAAAATTCTCAACCTCTGATCCTGGTCAACTACATCATTGGCCTCACAAGTAACCTCAAACAACTAGATAAAACTATCCGGATCTTCGTCCCAAGTACCTGAAAACTTGGTGAAGTCCCCCAAGTGAACTGAAATTCGCTGAGCCATTTCGAACAGAGGTGTGATGTCGATATCACTTCGATCCCAAAAATTTAGCACACGTGGCTTCAGGATCCCTCCTTCAAATTGTCCTACTTGATTCGCGACCCTCCTACGGGAGTACACGTTTTTGACTGATTTCTTCGAGGCAATCGAGGTCCACTCACCTGGTGGTTCCCACCTTCTCCTTTCTCTTTCAAGGGCTCTTCTCTGAGCGCGTTCCTCTCTTTGAGTTTGTGTTGCTACTGACGATGAGCTCCCCTCGCTCATGTACTAGATCTTGGGGTCCGCAAGCTCGGCCAAACGGTGGCGCTAGGCAAACCTATGGCACTCTCTTATAGAGACGTACCAAGCTATTCCCGACAAACGCACCAAATGAACAGGCTCTAAGCCCACGAGAAAAATGGTTATATGAGACTTTATGATGTTCAAAACCCTCGGAATCGGTCCAATTAGATTACCTAGAAGCTACAAAGGTATCTGTAATTGATGATTGTATGCTCTCCCCTCTCCGAGCTCTTATTCACTCAGGCACACCCTACTCTTCTCACTCTCCCACCCTTGCTTTCACGCATACACCCTGAGCCTCTTTCTCTCTCTCCCTCACTCTCTTAGAACCTTTTTTGTAATGTCACTACCTCTCTTCCTTACACACACATATGTCTACCCCACATGAATGCTCACGAAATTGGTGTGTAATTATCTTTTTAGTACATCAGGATTGAAAAATACAAAAAAAATGATCTCCTTTTCTCTTCCACTGTACTACAAACGTCTCTATGTTGCCACATGAAAAATATGAAAGGTTGATACACGTAACCTGATAGATTGCAGTAAGTCAAAGCCCGAACACATACACAGGAACTGAGTTGTTAACGTGGGACACATACCAATTGCAAACTTGCTTTTTATCAAAGCAAACTATTTCTTACAAACAGACTTGTGCTCCTATAACCATCCAGGTTGTTGATACAAGGCCTAGTAAATGTTAGCACACCCTTCGAGAGGTAAACTTACAACGCCTTTCAGCCACCTGTTAATCGAACACAACCTCTCTCCAGAAAGACTATGTATGAGTAAATATAAGAGCATCATCCTCGATAATGCTTGATAACTTTATTGTCCTTGTCATCAACTTCTGACCAGAGGCCATAACCTGCTTAGAAAACATACCATATGACCCACTAAAATTTCCAATATATCATCATTGGATGCTGTTCATATATATGTAAAAAAAACCCGCTTATTTGCCTTCATAAAAAGGATGAACCGATGAACATTGGACTTCATGGCCTACTTTTTGGCCCTTGGAAACCTTAGGCATCCGTACTTCTCACCACTAACTGTTATTTCTAAAGCACCATCTTGATTATCTGAGGCTATTCCCATGAGCATACTCTTCTCTTTCTCTAGATTTTCTCGTTCAATCTTCAATCTTGTCTCTTGCTTTGCAATTTCACTCCGTCTAAAGTACGTGAGACACCCTAATGATTCAAGAACGCTTCGAGTTTGTCACTTCTACTAAGAGCTCTGGAAGCGCATACGTACGTCACAGCAGGCAAAAAAATTCCGAAGAGAGAAAATGCACCTCTCTGCGAGCAAGCTCTGCCTTCCACATGTCTTCTAGGAAAAGAAAGCTTTCCCATGACATGGTAAAATCTTTTAGTATCACTACAGCTGTGAAAATTTGGTTTTCAAGACATAATGGAACATGCATATACATAGGATATCTAGAAGAGCATGCCTTTACATGAAAGCGGTTAAATGAATGTGTGTGCAGTGTATACTCCCAAAGCTCATTCAATAGTAAAATACCAACACTTCGCTCTAGAATACGTTTACCGACAGGCAAACTACAGTTCCTACACTCACCCCTTGATTATTTGCCTAGGAGAATAGTTTTTCAAATTCTGTCAAAATACATTCAACCAGCTCACAAGGTTTATATTATTCAGAATGCCTCCTAATCAACAGTCGCATAATAAGATGCAAGCGTGCACCACGTAACCTCAATGCACAGCTCACCTAATAATCTACTATTGCTCGTCTAGCATGTTAACTTAGTACTAGCCCTAGTACTATAAAGCCTTGAACATATCCTCTGCACTAGACACAGAGAATTCTCCACCCTGCTCAATGTGTGCAACCTTCACAACAAGATCGTCAACAAGTAAGGAAAACCGTCTTGAACGGATACCCAGACCCTTCTCTGAAAGGTCAAGTTCCCAGCCCAAGGCATGTGTATATTTTGCAGAGCCATCAGCCAACAAGAGAACAAAATCGTTATTTGGGTAAGTCTTTCCCCAGGCTTTGACAACAAAGGGGTCATTCACTATTATACAAACAAATTGATCAATGCCTTTGTTCCTGAATTCTGAAGCAAGATCAATAAAACCTGGAACCTGTTTGAGGTTGCATGTTGGAGTAGAAGCCCCCGGCACGTCGATGATGGTCACTTTCTTGCCAGCAGCGAGAGAATGGATGGAAACGTGCTGGAGCGCGTTGTTCGAATCAAAATGAGACAGCGTGCCATCCGGAAGAGTGTCTCCTACAGCGATGGGAGCCATTATGCAGTCGAACGATCTGCACACTGTAACCAAAACCCGAATGCCCCATTGTCACTTCACCTCCCGAATGAGAGAGAGCCCGAGAGCTGCTCCATTCTCCCCGATGACCTCAATGCCCTCTTTTAGATAACTTCTACCATCCTAGAAAGGACAACACGCTCTGCTCCAGCCCCACCAACTGCCTGTACATGATCTAGCACACCATCTCCTTGCGTTCGCCCCCCATTGATGATGCGTCCCCCCACCACCCACGGCCGCCCACTCCTTCTGGTGCGCTCGTCAGACTGGCAACATCACGGGCCTGCCTCCCCACTCTTTTTTCTGGTTCCTTTTCGTCAGAGAAAACGGACTTGCCACTTGCTTCGATGTATTTAGGTAATACACCAATTTCCTCTCAAAAATGGCAGTAATAGATTCCAACACTGTCACATAAGTCTTGTGCAATGAGCTTCTATGTGATGCCAACTGTGAAGCATCTTCATTCAACTTTTCAACAGATAAGCTTTTCACAAGCTGCCTAGCCCAAACATAGAAAGCATTCCAAAATACCAAGCTTAGAACGTGCCAGACCTCAACTTCTAACATCT
>CM035426.1:140966694-140971694 GCA_020310875.1 Ceratopteris richardii | reverse complement strand
ATGTGTTGACACTTGACAATACTCTGGCTACTGAGGCTCTTATGGTTGATTCTCTTTCCTAGTTTTTTTTGCTAGATTGTGATGCTTCTTTCCATGTGATACCACATAGAGAATGGTTCTCTACTTATGCAGCAAAGTCTCTTGGTACTGTGAGACTTGGTGACTCTTATCGGTGTGATGTTTTCAGGATTGGAGATGTGATTGTGCAATTTATTGATGGTTCAAAATTTACTATGCATAATGTATGCCATGTACCTCAATTATCATGTATTTTTATGTCATTTGATCAACTTGATTACCTTGGTTACAAGGTGGTCTTCTATGCTTAGTTCTTTCACATATCAAAGGGCAATATAGTTATTGCAAAAGGAAGCAAAGTTGGCTCACTTTATCCTTTATTTGTATCATAGAAGGAACACTTGTTAGCTATTATTGAACAACCTATGGCTTGTATTTGGCATGGCCATTTGGGTCATATATCTCGTAGTGGAATGGAAATTCTTTCTCATTTTGGTTACTTACCTAGGTTATCTTTCTACGATTTTTCATTTTGTGAGCATTGTCAATATGAAAGGCAAAGTAGGAATGTGCATAAGGTGGTTCTCTTTACTTTTTCACTTTCATAGATGATGCTACTAGAAAAGTCTGGGTATATCCTATCATGAAGGATGAGGTATTCCATATTTTCACAAAATGGCTTGTGTTAGGAGCTTTTAAGGACAAGAAGGCCAAAGAAAGGAAATAGAAGGATCATGAAGATAGAACAATCGTGCAGATCAGACAAAGAATAGATGCAATCAAAATTTTAGAAATGATTTCAATCAAGAGTGATTTTTACCACTACACCAACATTGTAAATATCATTTTTGATAGTTCAAACTCCATTTTGTTAAGCAAAGGAGTCCTCAATCTTGAGGAGTACTAGAAGTAGCTATGTATCAAATTTCGTATTTTTTTTAGCTTGTTTGAGCCCCAAAATAGGCATAGGAACCTTTTTTTAACTAGGCCAGACACTAGGTCTGAATAGGGCCAAAGCTAGTGGAAAACTATAAAAAGAGCTAGAGAGCTCATTTTTTAGGTTGTGATTTTGGGAACTGAAGTGAACAACAGACATTGTAACCTCATTTTTGGGTGAATCAAGATTCCATTATTCCATCTCTTTCTTCTTGCCTTGTGTGTGCATGTGTGTGTATGTGTGTGCATGCTTGTGTGCTCCTCACTCACTCACTTGTGCACCCCACTTGCTCATGGTTGTCATACCAGCCTCATGTCTCTGCAAATTGATAATTATGAGGTGGATCTCCTCACATTGATGCTCATCATTGGGCTAGAGTGACACCAAATTTGGCACCATTGCTAAGGAGCGAGCTTCAAGAATGAGCATGTGATGGTAAGACATAGATTCATGACATTGGAGTCATAGGTAATTTCCTTACTTTTCATTTCTTATTACTTCCTTCATCACCATCATCATCCTCACCATCTTCCACCTCCATCACCTTCCTCACTAAATTTTAAATTTTTGGTCATATTCTCTTCCCTACCTCATTTCCCTCATTCAATTTGTGAGAGAGAGTGAGAGAGAGCTTTAGTGCATTCAATTTTCTTATTGCTTGTGAGCATTTCATGCAAGTTTCAACTATATCAGCATCTACACCTCTACGTGATTTCCAAAACCATGACCTCTCTCTATCACCATAGATAGAGAAAGTTTCTATTTCATGTTTTCATGCACTGCATGATAAACCACATCACTAGAGCATCCCAAAACACTATAAATTTTTGCTAAATATAGATTTTTTTGGTTTATCACAATAGAAACCTCCTATCACGAATAGATTGATTTCACGATAGACACCCATCTATCATGATAGATGCATCTATCATGATAGACACTTGTATATCATGACTGATGACCCCCCATGATAGAACCCTTCTATTGTGATAGACATCGTCTATCGCGACATATCGAAATCCATGACATAGGATAAATGATGGAGATTGTCTATCATGACAAACATTTGTCTATCATGATAGACATGACGCATGATAAACCCATCTATCGTGATAGAAACCTATCTATCATGACATAGTGAAGGCCACGATAGACAATAGATAGCATCTATCATGATAGATAACCATTTATCACGATAGATAGGTCTATTGCGATAGACATTCAGCGATCACAACAAATAGCCACCCATGATAGAGACTGTCTATCGTGGTTGTGATTGATTAGGGGCATGATCGGAACACTCAAGTTCAAAGAGCCTTTAAATTCTCAAGTTCAAGAAGAGGTTAATTGTAGTTAAGGGACAACATAAGGGCAAATAATTTAATCTAATTGGACAAAGGACATCAAGTACGACAAACCTAAGTGCTCCTGATGATGCATGTGTTAAGACAGGGAAATATATCCAAAAGAAGCTAAAAGGAACAAGTAATTGATATCAAAGGAATCAACAATGTGGTTCTACAAGGGTAGTTGGGCTAGTCAATAGGGCATATAAACCTTAGACTAGGTAGACACCTAGGGAGAGATCAACAAAATATTATATCATTTGAGGCTAGTGTTAGTCACACAACAAGATCATGGGATCAGTAACTTAGAGACTATCCTTATGTGTTGAGTTCAAAAACAAGTGACTCAGAGATGTCATTTAGCATGAAAAGAATCGTGGGAAGCTCGAGAAGGGCTTACCTAGAAAATCCTAAAGGACCCTATAAGACCTAGGGGGAATACATCTAGAACAACCAATCTATGAAGATATAAGGCGATCAATGGTCCAAATCAAAAACCATGATCAACCCATTGGGATCGAACATCTAGTGGTCAAATTAAAAGAGCACTCATACATAGATAAGAAAGGAACCATGTATGTGTTCACATGCTCACCTAATATGATAGATGAGTTTGGAATACTCATCCCTGAATAAAAAATAGAGGATATAAGTCAAGAAGACATAGGAAAAGAGCAAAGAACACCTCATGGGACGTCTATATTATCTAGGATAATCACACCAAAGTTGGTTCCCTAGCACCATAAAAACATCTTGAATAGAAATACTGACAAAACCTTAGGAGGTTCAAGTGAGATAAACCCAGTGACATAAGTGAAGTAACAATCTATGACTTCAAGGACCCAAATGCCCCTGGAAAGGTTATCTATTTAGACATATCTTCCAAAAGAATGTGTGTGGTATTGGAGCATAGTAGATAGGTGTATAACTAGAAGGGTGATTTCATATTCTCCTGTAGTAGACACCATGTGCCTCATGCCCCATAAGGTGTAGGATTCTCACATGTATTTGAAGTTAGAAAGGAAGGCCTAGGGAAAGACCCAAGGTAAGCTTTGCAAACCTAGTTGAAAGACATTGATTAGGATTGGAGATAGAAAGAACTGATTAGCAAAGACCTAGAGGCCCAAGACATCAAAGAGGCATTGATGAGATTCCTTTGTTGAGACCTAGAGAACACCCTAGAATCTTGAGGCCTACACGACAAGTTAAGTCCATGAAGAACTACCTCGATGGCACAAGGGACCCCATACGATCATGTAGCAGAGCTTAGACATGTGTTAAGAGCAGAACAGGTGGATGATTGTTTCACTCAATATAATGACCTTGTTCTATCACTCAAGAACACAACCTTGACATGGTTTCAACCACTACACCAAGTTCAATTTGGAAACATAAAACACTTGCTAGAAGCCTTTATCATTGAATTCTCGGACAAGAGTGGCATAAGGCAAAATACCTCATCTATGATCCATAGCTTCAAACAAACACCCCATGAGATTTTTAGACTAACAAGAAGAAGATTTAGGCAATACCTAGAGAGATGTCTAATTCTTAAACTACCCACACCAATGAAGCAAGAGACATTATTCTTGGATGGTTTGCTGAGTGCCAAATTGAGATCATATGTGTATCTAAAAGAACCTAGAGCCATAGAGCAGTGCATTCATGTGCACTGATATTGAGGAAAATCTAGGGGAAGAGTTAGAGCTTTCCAAGTTCTATAAAGATTCAAATAGTGCTACTAGCTTCACTTCTAAACCGTCCTCTTCAATAGAGGAGTTAGTAGAGAAAGTAGCACAAAAATTAGGAGTATAAGGTAGACATGCACCTAGGATGGTCTTAGTGAAATGATGTTGCAACTATGGAGGAGACCACATGGCTAATGTTTGTCCAATCATGGCTCAACCCCAAGGAAACCCTAATAGTCAATATGGCACGATAGAAACAAGATACACCAACCACATGACACAAGACTTCCCTTATAACAACAAAGTGGTTAGGTAGAATTACCCACATCCATATCAACAATGGGGAAAATATCCAAATCAGTACCAACCAAATTTACCCAACGATCGTATCAGCCTCAATACCATGCTCAACAAAGACCTCAACCAGTGTTAGGTCAACAACCTCCTCCCCTAGTCAATGTGATCCCTATCAAGTATGCATCAAGAAAAGAAAACTTGAATAGAGTGGAAAAATTTTCCTCTACATTATTTTAATTCTTGTGTATTAAAAACATATATCTCATGCATACAATTTGGACATGAAAAGACTAAAAGAACTTGGAGAAGCTTGTAGGAGGTAGAAAATTGAGTTGCAAAGCGAAGAAGTTCAACCTATCTAACCAGCATAGGAATAGACCTTGAGCTTATGGAGACTCAAATAGAACTTATAGGCATGTGATAAGTGCAATAAAATCCATTATGTACTTTGTGTTGGCAAAGATTGATGGACACCTCAAGAAATGAGTTGGTAATGCTAATCCCTGCTTTGTACCAGCCCTATTTTACTTCAGACTTGAGTTGTAGGCCCTTTTAGCTTTCCAATGACACTAAATAAGTGCCTATGGACTATGAAGATGATGCTTCAAACTATTTGATCAAAACATATAAGTTTGCAACTAGCTAGATACAAAAAAGTTGCTATTCTGGTCTTGACACCTACTGGATGTTATGCTCAGTACTCATAGTACAGTA
>CM035426.1:140854194-140956694 GCA_020310875.1 Ceratopteris richardii | reverse complement strand
AGAAAATAAATTCTTCAAATAAAGTAGAAGTATCTAAAGAAGTGCTTGAGAGTATGGATGAAGAATTTAGAAAATTTAAACAACACATGAAAGAAGCTCAAAAAGCACAAATAATATCTACGATTAGAAGAAAAGAACAACTGAGTTCCAAATAATTGATATGGTATTTCTTAAGGTCAATCCTCATCAATCTATCTTGTTATTAGGGAACGATCATAGACTTTATCCATGATATGCAAGATCTGTTAAAGTTTTGAAAAAGATTGGATTTCAAGATTTTCAATCGTAAATAAAAGTGGATTTCCTATTATTGTTCCAATTCATGATTTTGGTGCATTTGTGTTTGCATGCATGTTTTGATTATCGATGTATATTTCTTTTTGTTTCTTTTTCTTGAACTTTTAAAAGATACCCCTAAGAAAGCAACAAACCACTAAAGTGCATGTTTTTTATGAAAGTTTTGCATGCAACACTTGAATATGTGAGTTTCATTAAATTCCATGAATCACATGCTTCCTTCATCAGGGAACAATCATCTCAGCTTTGAGAGATCTTTGCATCATGCAAGAGGAGGCTGCAAATCAAAGATCTTCCTTGTGATTGTGATTAAAAATGAGATTATGAGTGAGAGTGTGATTGACAACATGAGTGTGAATGAGATTGAGATTGCTCAAGGGGTGGTCAAGACGTTGAGGCTTCACTAGAAAAGTATTTTTCATAATCCATTGTATCCAATTGAGATATATAATACAAGATTCTCTCTCTCTCTCTCTCTCTCTCTCTCTCTCTCTCTCTCTCTTTGCATCACATATTGTCTATCTTGATATGTTAGATTTTATCTTATTTTGTGCAAGTTCTTCCCTCTTCTACTATTCTTGAGTGATTTAGAGCTTTTGATTTTGGGATCGCTATAGTATATATGTGTTTATATTTGTCTCTAAGTGTGTGTGTGTGTGTGTATGTACAAGTGCATGTGTGTTTGTATATGTGTTTGTGTGTATATGTGTTTGTAAGCTAGATTGCATTTGTTCAACAGAATAATAGAAAAATACCAAATATGTTGATTTTAATTGGGGATTTTTGAATAAGTGTGAAAAAAAATCGAACACGGACCTATTTTCTATCAAAAGCACTTTTGATCGAAAAGTTTTTCGATTGAACGCACTTTCAATAGAAAATGTATTTGTAAGAAAAAAAATATATTTTTTCATTCGATCAAAAAGCTTATTCCTCACATGCTTCTTCACAAGTTCTTAGAGCTCTACTACTACCATGCCTTTCATAGAGCCATTTGCTCACCATTGTAGGGAGTGATGGTTGGATGCACTTAGGAGATTGAGTTGATGCTGCAAAACCTGCTTCACACCTGCCCTCCTTTGACTCCAGATATGCTTAGTAGACTCCTTGAGCTTCCAAATGACACCAAAATATGCTATATGTACTTTGGAAATGAGTTGAGTAATGATTAGATCAAAACAGACTACTTGTGACTTCAAAATCCTGAAAAACTTGCTATTTTGGTATTGACACCTGCTCAGTGTTATGCTCAGTGTGACCAGTGTAGTTACAATTAGCAAAATTCCTTCTAGCGATATTCTATTAGCTTAGTAAGCTCCCATTTGCAAGTGGAATGAAAGGAAATGATAAACTACACTCAGAGAAATCACTTTAGCAAAATAAGGTACACCCCCGATTTTTTAGGAGACTTACAGTCACAGACCAATGAGCACCCCGACTGAGATTTCTCTGTGATGGTAGATCCAATAACCTTGAAATTTTGTAGATGTGTAGTAGACTTTGAGCTGAATCCAATGCACTTTGAATCATCCAATTTGGTTCAGTAGATCTTGAGATATGCCTCTTGGAAGTTGACAGAGTTGAAGATGGTCACTCAGAGAAACCAGAGATTATGAATGTAATGCTATGTATTAATTCTATTGATTGTACATTCCCATTGGCATAGAATGTGATGCTCAATGGTACTCAGATGTGTAGGCTATGGTGTAGCACTCACACACTCAGAGATAGATCGATTAGCCTCGGGATATGAGCTGAAAAGGAACAAGCTAACCCGCGACTTTTCTTCATAGCTTTTATAAGAGTTGAGTGATAATTTGAATTTGGATTCAAATCAATCTCCTAGAATCTTTCACCTAAAAGTTGATTGAGATATTCCCTTAATCATATCATCTACTTTTCCACGACTCAAACTAGTAGGTGTGATTACATGTAAATGCCAAGTCACAATGACTTTTACAAAGAGTAAAAAATAGAACACATAAGCATGAGTTCCTATGGCTCATTCTTCAAGTGATAACTTCATGAATTAACCCAAGTTATGCTTCCAAGATCCAAGCTTTATGTTGAGTCTTCAAGGTTGATATCCAAGCCAAGTCTTCCAAAGTTCCAATGTTCCAAGCCAATGTGTGAGGGCTTGATATGCACCAACAACCATACCATTCCGGTATTGCTCTATTCTTCATTTATTTTCTATTTTATTGTTATGTTTATTGTGTCATGCATATGTTATGATTTGCATATGTTTCTCTTACATATGTATGATTTGTATTTATGTAATTGGTTTTATGTATTTTAATAATAAAAGATATACATGTTCAACTCATGAAGCATTTCTTACTTGTATACATTGTTGAATTACATTTAAAATAAACCACTAATATGATTGTCAGACTTGCTACATCCATTGTTACTCTCACATTAGTATAGGATTGAGTAATAAATCTATTGAGATTGTTTGAATCACTGCCTCCATTCCTACTCTCTCAATAGTATAGGGAGTGTATAGGAACAATTGTGATTGTTTGATTCTTTGGTTCTTATTCTCATAATAGTCACTTAGATTTCCATGAGCATAATTACAGTGTAGGTCACAAGGTGTATAGAAACATAGTATAGTGAGTGTATATGAACTACTATGAATTTCTGATTCTTTGATGCTTACATTCTTAATAGTTACATAGATTCAATTCAAGATGATAATTGTACTTTCTATTGAATTATAAATCTACTTATCTAACTATCTATCCATATTACTATTATTTCTCTACACATACTATTGATCTATCTATCCATACACTTAGTGATGTATCTATTTATATGTGTACTTAAGATGTATTTAAGTATCTATCATTTTATTTATGAGATTTATTTTTTATTATTTCTTTTATTAATTATATAAGTGCTTAAAATTTTAATATCAATCAAAATTTCAATTTTAATTGATAGTCTATTTTTTTAATATTTGTAGGTAAAATAAAGCAAATATTTTTGGAATTTTCTTTTGCTCATACATATGTGGAATGAGAGAAGAGAAAATCAATATAGAAATGGATATATCCAATTACAAGGATTTCATTGAACAACTATCTAGAACAACATACATCAATATTGAAGATAAATTTGGAAGTGTATCAGAAGGAGCACAAGTGTTAAAGGAACAAATGTCCAAAGAGCTTATGTGTATCTTTGGACAAATAGTTAAAGTAGCAAAATCATCAGCATTGGATACCACCACAATGCCTAGATTCATCAACAAAATCAAATTGTTCAATTTACATGATCAAAAAATGAAGAGAGGAAAGCGAGTGAGACCCAACATGATGGAACACAGAGAGAGACCAACAATAGATCCATATGCAAAAGATATACATGTGAATATTGTTGGTGCAAGAAAATCATCAATTGATGATTTGGAAAAATATTTGAAGTCAAAGAATGAAGCAAAGATCAACATATGAGGCTTGAAGTTTAGTGCATGATCAGAAGATGAAGATGTAAATACATGTATACTAATCTTGTAATTCGGTCATAAAAACTTTGCATCTATGATGAATCGTGATGTAAACATCTATATATACTTGATATAGATGTACTAAAAAAAGAGGAGGGAAGATGAGTGACAAGTTTTTAGAATTCATTAGAGACTTTAGAAAGTGAGAAGCACTTGAAGTGTTAATCAGATGTAATTTTTTCCTGAATAGAAGAAAGTTGCACTTCGATCTTTTGCTCAGTGCTGCTTCTCTGTTTATCTTCTTGATGAATTCTTTTGTACAATTCTAATTCTATAGTTGAATGACCTCTTTACAAGTTTTGAGTGTCCAATTGTAATCAGAATAAGATAATTTTAAGTAGGAACATTTACATGTGAAAATCTAAAGAAGTGTAGATAGGAACAGGTGCAATCCAGGTGGTCAAAGTTTTGATCAGATCTCCCTCCACAGTGTAAAGTTTTGAGCAAATAAGCACTCATTCTTTAAAGTGAAAGGTAAGCTACTTGTGGCGAAAAGCATTTGAATAAACAGCATCTAGTTTGGGAGAACCATGCATTAGAAGTTGCACGTGTCAAAGTGAACTATACAAAAGAACAGTTTCAGACATAGGTACATTGTTCAGAGAAAATATCAAGATTTAGTGAATCTTTTGGAGAGATTTAGCTTGGAGAAGGTGTCAAAACTTTAGGAGACACCTTGTATAAAGTTTCATTGAAAACTTTACACATTTGATGAGTCAATGAGTGAATTAAGTGTAGAAGGCTTTTTTGAATAATCAGTTTCTTCACAGTTAGTTCAAAGTTTGATAATTTGACATTCTTCTTCAAAAATTGGTTGAGGTTTTGAGTTGTTCTTGATATAGAGGTGCTCTAACATCAAGGATAACATGTTATTTTGGAGATTAATACTCTCCATCAATGGTATCAGAGTAGGAGTCATTAGAATTGAAGAAAGGAGGACATGGACTATTGCAATTATACATATATCAATCTTTGAAGATTCAAAAGGTGAAAGTTTGAAGTGAAAGCTAGAGAAGGAGGCTTGAATCTATGAATAAGATCAAAAGGAACTATATTCAAAGTAAAGGTACATTCATTATTCATAGAGCTTGAAGAACTTATTGAACAAGTGAAGAAAGGATGGGAAATTCTCTTCAGATAGAGAAATTGGATAGAGAAAAGTATCCTGCTTGGTCAATGATGATGGAAATACATCACACGTGAAGAAGAGAAGCCAGTATTTAGGGATCCTAGTGTTCCAACTAGGGAAGAGCTCTCATATTTGAAGACATGGATGAAGATGGATGCTCAAGCAAGGAGTATTATCTACATGGGAGTCAATAATTACTTGCAACCTCACATTAAAGGACTTGAAAGTGCAAGTGACATATGAGATGCTTTGGAGGAGCATTTCCAAAACACTAAAAAGTCAAGGAAGGCACCTTTATGGGCAGAGTTCACCACATTCAATAAGAAAGCTTGTCAATAATTATGTAGCAAGGATGAAGGACATTGCAGATGCATTAGGAGCATAGAGGACAAATTGTTAAGACAAATTCTCACAAGTTTGAGAGGAGATGAGAAGTGGAAGCCTTTCATTCTATCCACTGAATTGTCATTAGATCATTTCACTCTTGATTTGAATCAATTGCTAGGACATATGCTAGCCTTTGAGCAGGATGACAAAGGTGATGTTTCTAAAACTACACATCAAGCAATGTATTCAAAGGACAAGAAGAAGATTAACAAAGGCAAGCAACAATTAAATGAATATGAAGGCACTACTAGCCAAGCTAACTTCCTAAGAGGAAGAGGTGTTGGCAAAGGAAGAAGAAGAGGCAGAAGTAATAAAGATGGTGTCCAAGCTTGCTGAATTTGTGGTAAGACTAATCATTTAGCTCATGAACGTTGGCATAATCATCAAAATGGTGGAGGATACAACCAAAACTTTAATTAAAGAGGAAGAGGTAATAGAAGTCAGAGAGGTAATTTCAGAGGTAGAGGTGGTAGATGTTTCTTTGGAAGAAATGCAGGCAGAGGCTTTCAAAGTCAATCCTATAATAATACTGTTGGAAAACAATGTTTCAATGTCCCATTGGTCAATTTTGTTCAAAGTATCACAGCATGAGTAGCTACTCCTTTAGTAGTTTCTACAACAAAAAGCACTCAACATAGTGGATAAAACGTTGTCCTCTCATCAACCCCACATGGGCTTGAGTCCCACGGATGGCAGACAACGAGGTCTCAAAAATTTTTATTTGAAAATCAAAACAATCAGATTTATTCGCGATGCGTTTCAGATGACAATGATTTAATAACGATCGTGTAGTTTTTTCAATATGTGCTTTTTGGTATAGCTTTTCAAAGGACACACAAAGCTATATAAGAACATGCTTGGCTCAATGTCTAATATCCTACACCAATTGGCAATGCCAGCTTTCGTCCCTCATTAGAGGTGCTGCTCTAGCACACATGGGGCAGCCATGGTGCACTCTAGGAGCATGTTGAGGAGTAGCTATGGAGCTCTTCTTGGAGAAGAGTGTGCTCACACTCTTTCTTATGGAGAGGAATTTCCGATCAGTAGCTTGGTGGTGTGGATCAGCCATCTACATAATGTATTTGAAGATTGTCTTCTACATGAAGATTTCGGGTTACTTCAAAGACATTGGATGGTGGTTAACATAAGATTTACATCTTATGTTAAGAATTCAGGTACATGTTCTCTTTATGCACACAGGTACTACTTGAAGTATATGGAAGTGGCATCCATATCCGAAGGAGTCCTATTCGGCATAGGTATAAGAGAATCAGTACATGTATGCTTTATGCATATTTGTATGAGGTGTTCGAGAAGGTATGTTCATATGATTCTGAGGATTTTTGACAACAAACTTATTAGCATTCTTTGCTACTTTTGTAAGTATGTGATCTTTTCACACACGCATCTCACTTAGGGTCTTCCATAGCCTAAGTTCAGATGAGGGTTTGCTTATTATCAGTTTTAGACTGATCCTTCCTCTTTATGTCACTGGTCACACATCTCATATATACTCAGATTTCTATCCATACATCTGAATATGTTTGTTACATTTGTACATTCACTCATCCATCTACTTCTATTCACATAGAGTAGTGGAGTGGCTTATGTAACACTTTACACATGTTGTCTAATCTTTCTCTATCTTTGTCTCGTCATTTGTATAATTAAGTGTGGTATGTTCATGTTTTGTCAATATTGGAAGCTTGCCGAAATTTATGTTGTAGATCCTAAACCTATGGAACTATGGACCTGTGGTATTAGATATGGGCCTACTAAATTTCCAACATTTGGTATCAGAGCTTTAGGGTTTTGGTATTAGAACATCCAGGCTCTCAGATATCCAGGTTCATAGGTTTCTAGACTTCGAGGTTTACAACATATGATTTAAGAGCATCTTCTAACATTTGACATACACACTTAATCTAGATGAGTAGAGATTTGAGAATTAGACAATTCAGTCACATGTTTATTCATCACTGTGGAGTATGAAGTTGATGATCTGTTAGCAGTCAAATATTGTTGGAAGAGTATGCAAATACTTTACAGAAGTATTGTTTGAAGACCCGGACTTGATGAAGAGAAGGCTACTTCAAATTCAAGGAAAACAATGGTTTGGAGAAGATAAAGGAACTAGATTAACATCAAATCACAGGTATTAGTTTCTACTATCAGATTGTCATTTGCAGGTCATATCTTAGCAGAGCAGTTATGAAGAGATTTGAAGGATTCAAGGAGTGTTGTTATACACTTTCATTATTTGCAAGAGTCCTTGCTACTTCAAGATGAAGAGAACAAAACGTATGGAAGAGATTTTGGAAGATGTTGACATCATCAGGTGAAAGAAAGATGCAGAAGAAGAAAGTCCAATATTCCAAAAAAAAAGTAAGATTTCTTTTTCTCATATAATTTCCATATACTTTTCCTATTTTATCCTCTACACCCAAAGACAAGTCTACGAGAACATCTTGTATGAAGAAGAAGCAGTTTCTTGTTTTGCATTATACTTGGTCGTGTAGGTTTTGACAAAGAATTGCATTGAGAGAAAGGCAGCTATATATTTTGACTCATATGTGTATGAGTTATGTTGAAGATTTTGAGCAGGCAGCTATATATTCCCTCAAAGAATTCATGGAGTGTCAATTCAGAGGTACTTGGTATATGACAAGTTGTAGAGAAGTATATTTCTTCTTTATCTAACTCTTAAGGTAAAAGAGTATTTGTAGAAGATGTTGGAGAGTTGGAGAGAGGTTTTGTGTCTAGAAAAGTTACCTCATATCCAGTATTTTCAAAAAACTTCAAAAAATTCAGATTTTTGATGTACTAGTCAGTTAAAGAATCTACTTTCTATGATTGTCTTGTTTTGTGGATACATGCTTGTATTAAAAAATGTGTTCGATTAAATCCTATCACTTGATTGAGAAGTGGAGTTAGCCAAAAGAAAATCAAGCAGGTACTATCACATTTCACCCAGGTAGAATATGAAAATATGAAGTATCAACTTGCAGCTTTTGGAGTTCTCAACGTGAGAGTTTGCCCACTTATGTTTCAAATAGAAGTTGAAGATTCTAGAGAAGGATTTTGTTAAAGAAAAGTTTTTAACAAATTTATGTGAGAAGCATGGAAACTTAGAGACATTCAGGTAACAAATCAAACATTCAGTCATGAAGGTTTGATGAGAGCAGATTCTATTCAGGTATTTTGTTGGAGAGATCTTGGTAAGATCTAGATAGATCTTGAAGATCTTGAACATTTATGAGTCAGTTGTCTATCCTTTCTTTGTGAAGTTCTTAACATTGGAAGAAGTAAGTTAAAGATTCAGATTCTATCATATTTATGTTGTAGAAAAATAGAAGAAGATACTTGTTATGTTGCAGAAGGTTATGAATCCTAAAATGCTTTTAGCAAGGTTTTTATGATAGATCAACTAACCTTATTCTAGATTTTGGGAAGCTAAAGAATGATAGGGAAAGTTATTGGCATGTGCACAATGCTAATAAAAGGGTTCAAAAGTTTTGTTTCAGACACAGGTATTAATGTTATGAGAAATCACATTTATGAAGGAAGACGTTCCAGATTCATAAAGTCTGATATATTTGAAGAATTCTGGATACTAGTGTTAAATCATCCAGGGGGGTGATGAAACATGAAGACTTATTTTCAGCCATATGTGAAAGAATGCAGAGTCATTTCTATAGATATTCCTATTTAAGGTATTCCTATATTTCCTTTGTCAGTTTCTCTTTATGTTCCAGCTTTGTAAGAAGGAAGAATGAGAATGTTTGGAGAAAGTTCCTGTTAGGTGTTCCTGTTGAGGAGAAGGTTCCATAGTTCTATTGAAGAGAAATTTGATATTTCAGAGAGGTATGTTTCATAAGTGCGCACATTTATGTTTATACCAGATTATGAAGGAAAGAGGTATGAAGGATTTATAGATTGAACAAGATGATGACATGATGACATCATAGATATGAAATTTATGATGAGACCCATGAGTTGAGTTGGGTTGAGTTGGGTTGAGTTGACTTCAGTACAGTCAGAGATGAACCAGCAGTGTTCAGACTACACTAATTTGTAAGTTGTCAGTAACAAGTCCCAGGATTCAGTTCTTGATTATGTTTAGTGTATTTACATGACACTGCAAAAGTACATTGAGAAAGCTTTCATAAGGTAAATGCAAATATGTGGATCCTAGTGTATGTTTTCAGGTTTGAGAAGACTTGGAGATATCAGGTTCAGAGTCAGTACATGCTATATTTTCTTGTCAAGCTAATGATTACTTGATGAGTACACTATTGGATATCTAGTTTGCATAATTTCTCAGGTATCATGGTTTGTATTCAACAAGTTCAAGTTTTTGAAGTTTGAAGGAAAGTCAAATTCAGTTTTGAAGAAGATTTTTTGAAGAAAAGGTTTGAAGGACAATTTTGGGAGTACAAGTTTGAAGCTTATGAAGTTTGCAGATAAATGAAGTTACATGTTCAATTCATTTTGTACCAATATGACATTGAAGGAGGGATTGTTGGAAAACAATGTTTCAATGTCCCATTGGTCCATTTTTCTCAAAGTATCACAACATGAGTAGCTACTCCTTTAGTAGTTTCTACAACAAAAGCACCTAGAGCAATGGATAAAACGTTGTCCTCTCATCAACCCCACATAGGTTTGAGTCCCACGGACGGCAGACATTGAGATTGCGAAAATTTTTATCTGAAAATCAAAACGGTCAGATTTATTTGTGATGCATTTCAAACGAAAATGGTTTAATAACGATCGCGTAGTTTTTTCGATATGTGCTTTTTGGTATAGCTTTTCAAGCGACAAACAGAGTTATATAAGAACATGCTTGGCTCATTGTCTAATATCCTACACCAATTGGCAATGCCAGCTTTGGTCCCTCATTAGAGGTGGTGCTCTAGCACACATGGGGCAGCCATCGTGCACTCTAGGAGCATGTTGAGGAGCAGCTATGGAGTTCTTCTTGGAGAAGAGTGTGCTCACACTCTTGCTTATGGAGATGACTTGCCCATCAATAGCTTGGTGGTGTGGATCAGCCATCTACATAATGTATTTGAAGATTGTCTTCTACATGAAGGTTTTGGGTTACTTCAAAGACATTGGATGGTAGTCAACATAAGATTTACATCTTATGTTAAGAATTCAGGTACATGTTCGCTTTATACACACAGGTACTACTTGAAGTATATGGAAGTGGCATCCATATCTGGAGGAGTCCTATTCGGCATAGGTACAAGAGAATCAATACATGTATGCTTTATGCATATTTGTATGAGGTGTTCGAGAAGGTATTTTCATATGATTTCGAGGATTTTTTACAGCAAACTTGTTAGCATTCTTTGCTACTTTTGTAAATATGTGATCTTTTCACACAGGTATCTGACTTAGGGTCATCCATAGCCTAAGTTCAGATGAGGGTTTGCTGATTATCAGTTTTAGATTGATCCTTCCTCTTTCTGTCACTCATATTCACTCTTCTACAACCTATTAGGTCACACATCTCATATATACTCAGATTTCTGTCCATACTTCTGAATATATATTTGTTACATTTGTACATTCACTCATCCATCTATTTTTGTTCACATAGAGTGGTTGAGAGTTTTGCTCCCACATTGTAAATTGACATTTGTATATATGATAGTGTGAGTAAGCAGTGGCTTACATAACACTTTACACATGTTGTCTAATCTTTCTCTATCTTTGTCTCATCATTTGTATAATTAAGTGTGTTATGTTCATGTTTTGTCAATATTGGAAGATTGCTGAAATTTATGTTGTAGATCTAGACCGATGGAACTATGGACATGTGGTATTAGATATGGGCCTACTAAATTTCCAACACTACTACAACTATGCTTCAGATCAGAAAGAGGATTCAACCTTAATTATGAATGCAACTTGTGAAAGACAAAGTGAAGATCAAAGAGTCTTCTACATTGACTCAGGGTGTAGCAATCACGTGAGTGGCAACATAGCTTTGATGACTGATTTGGAGAATAAGGTGAGTAATCATGTAGTTCAAACAGGTGATAATACAAAACATAATGTGAAGTCCATTGGATCAGTAAAGGCCAAGGATGGAAGCACTCTTTTGAGTAAGGTTTTGTATGTTCCTACAATCCCAAAGAATCTGATAAGTGTAGGGCAAATCATAGAGAAAGGATATGAAGTACGGTTCACTAATGATGGAGTTTTTGTGGAAGACCCTAGGAATGGGTATAAACAAATTGTTTCAGGAAAGAAAGAAGGAAGGCTATTCATATTGAGGATTCAAGGCAATGTTGGTCATGCCTTGTTCACTTATGGAGGACATAAGATCTCTGAGTTAGATCTTTGGCATAAAAGGCTTGGACATTTCAATGAAAGAGGTATTAAGGATATGATTAACAATGGTTCAGTGCTTGGATTACCTAATGTTGCAGGTCAACACATGACCTAAAAATGTGAAGCATGTCAATTAGGTAAGGCTCATAAGCAATCATATAATAAGCATGGTTTCATGTATTCAAAGAAGCTTGAATTAGTGCATACAGATGTGTGGGTACCATCAAAGGACTTTAGCATTAATGGTTCAAGATATCATGTGATTTATGTTGATGATGCTACCAGGTGGATCACCATATATGTGATCAAAGATAAATCAGAGGTGCTTAATACATTTAAACATTATCATGTGTATGTAGAAAGCATTTTAGGACTGAAATTGAAGAGACTAAGGTCAGATGGAGGTAGAGAGTATTTCTCTAATGAGCTCAGTGATTACTTGTGGAATATAGGTATAAAAAGGGAAGTTACTTGCAGGTACTCTCTGTTGGAGCAAACCAATCACAAATTGGTGATTATACAGATCTTGGAGAATGCTTATGGTCAGAATGAAGCAAAGGAAGACATTTGCAAAAATGAAGAAGAAGTCAGAATGTTGTCTTGTACACATATGTACATATAAGTGAAGAATCTTGTAAGCTACCATAGTTAAATCCTTAGGATGATAAGGAGTAGAGTCATAGACGCGAGATGAGTCCAAAGTCATGTATATATAAGATAATTATGACAAGAAATGTATGAGAGAAAGTAATAGAGTCATTTTGTAAATGACAATTTTGAGGAAGATGTGTAGAGAGTTTTTTCCCAGAAAATAGCGACGGGTTTTTCTCTGAGTGCTCTCTGTCTGATCATGTGAATCAGAAATCCTTTTGTACACATCTAATTGAGAAGCTAATGAAGCTATGTCTAGAGTTTCAGAATCTAATTCCTCTCCTACTGTGAGAATGATCATTAGGAACATTCATATGTAGAATGTGAGAACTGAAGCCAAAAGTAGCGCACTTTTCCGTCTCAGTATTTTGATCAGATCTGAGTGTATACTGTAAAGTTTTTGATGAGTGAGCACTTAAAATTTAAGTTAGAAGATGAGGGAGCTATGGCTAAAAGCATTTAGCAAAACGGGTTCCAGATTGGGAGAAATCAAGTTAAGAAGTTGACTATGTCGAAGGCGCAACTTCTAAGAGTCATTTTCTGACATGTATTTGATCTTAATGATCAAATTAAACTTTTGGTGATTAGTTTTGAGAACTAATGGCTAGTATGATTGCGCGAAGGTATTGCTAATACTTGTGCATCATTTACTTGAAGAAATTTGAAGATTTGTGCAGGTAAAGAAGTTGATATCTGAAGCAGACTTTCTGAAGTTGACACTTCTTCACTCAGAGAAGTGTTGCTTGAAGTTTTGGTAAAAAGGAACATTGTTTGTGTAAAGTTTGGTTTATAGCTGACATAGAAGTGTTCTTAAGTCAGTGTAGATCAAACCTTTGGAGATTAAAAGGTCTCCATCAGTGGTATCAGAGCTAAAGGTGAAGTACAAGAGAAGAAAAGATAATCGAAGTTTCGACTGGTGCAGATATTGAAGATCTTCCAAATCAAAGGAGGATAAAGACAAATTATTGAAGATAACTTGCAGAAGTTTATAGTACAAGTTCGAAAGAATCAAGAAGGACAAAGAATATATCAAAGGTACACTTTCTCTTCATAAACCATAGTAATTGCAGATACAGAAAGTCAAGGATGGGAGAAAGCTTGCAAATTGATAAGCTAGATAGGGAGAACTATCCAGCATGGTCCATGAGGATGGAAGCACACCTCATGAGCAAAGACCTTATAGCATTTATTACAGGAGATGAAGAAAAACCAGAGTTTGCAGATCCAAGTATTCCTACAAGGGAAGAGCTTGCAATGTTGAAGACTTGGATGAGAAAGGATGCTCAAGCAAGGAGTATCATCTACATGGCTGTAAATGATTACCTTCTACCTCACATCAGAGGTTTGGAAAGTGCTACAGATGTTTGGAATGCCTTGGAAGAGCATTTCCAAAATACTACTAAGTCAAGGAAGTCCTCACTATGGGCTGAGTTCACAACATTCAAGAAGAAGAGCTCACAATCAATCTCAGATTATGTGGCAAGGATGAAAGATATTGCAGATAGCTTGGGAGAAGTGGATGAAGACATTGAAGAAGAAAAGTTGGTAAGACAAATACTTACAGGTCTAAGAGGTGATGAGAAGTGGAAGCCTTTTATATTGTCCATAGAATTGTCACTTGATCACTTTACTCCTGACCTTAATCAATTGCTAGGACACATGCTAACCTTTGAGCAGGATCTTAAAGGAGACAATGATAGAAGTACAAGTCAAGCTATGTACTCCAAAGACAAGAAAAAGAATGGCAAGGGAAAGCAATCAAATGATGATGAAGGGAATTCAAATCAAGCTAACTTCACAAAAGGGAAGACAAATTTCAGAGGTAAAGGAAGAGGAGGTAAGAACAAAGATAATGCTAAAGCTTGTTGGATTTGTGGCAGAACAAATCATTTGGCAAATGATTGTTGGTATAATAATCAAAGTGGAGGATACAACAATCAGAATTATAGTCAAAGAGGTAGAGGAGGCAGAAACCAAAGAGGCAATTTCAGAGGAAGAGGTGGTAGGACATCATATGGTAGAGGTGGTGGAAGAAACTTCCAATCTCAGTCCTACAACAATAATTATTACAATTATGCATCAGATCAGAAGGATGACATGACTCTTATCCTGAATGCAACTCATGAATCAATGGGAGAAGATCAAAGAGTGTTTTATATTGACTCAGGGTGCAGCAACCATCTGAGTGGGAATCTATCCTTGATGACTGATATGGAAGCAAGGGTGAATGGACATACAGTTCAAACAGGTGACAATACCAAACATAAAGTGGAGAGCATTGGATCAGTTAAGACAAAGAGTGGAAGTACACTTCTGAGCAAGGTACTTTATGTTCCTACTATTCCTAAAAATTTGATAAGTGTAGGGCAAATTGTGGAGAAAGGATATGAGGTAAGATTCACAAATGATGGTGTTTATGTACAAGATCCAAATCAGGGATATAGAACCATAATTGCAGGTAAAAAGGAAGGAAGATTGTTTACTCTCAAAGTCCAAGGTAATGTGGGACATGCATTGTTTACCTATGGAGGTCAGAAGGTGTCTGAATTAGACCTATGGCATAAAAGGCTAGGTCATTTCAATGAGAGAGCTATAAAGGAGATGTCAAAGAATCAGGTGGTGCTTGGATTGCCAAACATTGAAGGGCAACATATGGTGTACAAGTGTGAAGCTTGTCAATTAGGTAAAGCACATAAAAGTTCTTATAACAAATCAGGGTACAAGTATTCAAGTATGCTTGAATTGGTTCATACAGATGTATGGGGTCCCTCAAGGGACTATAGCATAAATGGATCCAGATATTATGTGTTGTTTGTTGATGATGCAACCAGGTGGATTACTTTGTATGTAATCAAGGATAAATCAGAAGTTTTCAAGACATTCAAACATTTCCATGCTTATGCAGAAAGGATCACAGGACAAAAGCTAAAGAGGTTAAGATCAGATGGAGGGGGAGAGTATTTCTCAAAAGAGTTTGATGATTATTTGTGGAATGCAGGTATCAAAAGAGAAGTGACTTGCAGGTACTCCCCTCAACAGAATGGAGTAGCAGAAAGGAGGAATAGGACTCTTGTAGAGTTTGCAAGAGCCATGATGAAGGAAAAGAATTGTCCAAATTATTTATGGGCAGAGGCCATTAACACTGCAACATACCTTGTGAATAGGTTGCCTTGCAAAACTTTGGATGGAGGAACCCCTTATGAAGCATGGTGGGGTAAGAAACCTAGTCTTGATCATTGTAAAGTATTTGGATGTATTGCATATGCTTATGTTCCTTCACAATTAAGACATAAGCTAGAACCAAAAGCAGAGAAGTATGTTTTTATTGGATATGATGATAGACAGATGGGTTACAGGTTGTGGAGTCCATCCACAAAGCAATTTCTTGTTACTAAAGATGTGACATTTGATGAGCAAAACACATGGTATACAGGATCACCAAATGAGTATACAGGTGTTGAAGAAGTTCAAAGGAAAGGAAAGGCAAAGGTAAAAGTTTGTGAAGAAATTGTTGATGAAGTTGACTCTAGATGTAGAGTGCAGGATCATGTAGAAGAAGGGCCAAGATTTGATCCAGAATCAAATGAGGCTGAAACTTCAAGAAGTGCAGAAATCAGAAGATCTACAAGAGAAAGGAAAGAGCCTATAAGGTATAGTTATGATACATCTTTCCTAACAACAAAAGATTATGCATACATTGTGAAAACAGAAGAAGATCCAACCACTTATGAAGAAGCCAAAGGTAAACAGAATTGGGAGAAGGCAATGCAAGAAGAGTATGATGCTCTACTTGAAAATGAAACTTGGGAATTAGTACCAAGACCAAAGAATCAGAAAGTCATTGGATGCAAGTGGGTATATAAAACAAAGAGGTTTGCAGATGGTAAGGTGTCTAGATATAAGGCTAGACTTGTGGTCAAAGGTTATGCCCAAACTTATGGGGTAGATTATGATGAAACCTTTAGTCCTGTTGCTAAGATGTCTACAATTAGGACATTGATTGCTATTGCTACTTGCAAGGGATGGAAATTATCACAATTGGATGTGAAGAATGCATTTCTTAATGGTTACATTGCAGATGAAGTATATATGGAGCAACCAGAAGGCTTTATGGAATCAATTGGATCAGATTATGTGTGTAAGCTCAAGAGAGCTTTGTATGGGTTGAAGCAAGCCCCAAGAGCTTGGAATTATAGATTGGTCAAGTTCTTGAATGAATGTGGATTTCAAGCATCAAAGGCAGATAGTAGCTTGCTAGTGAAGGCAAGTGAAAATGGATATATTTACATGTGCATTTATGTTGATGATATTATTGTTACAGGAACAGATGCTCAAGGAATCAATGAACTCAAGAAGCAAATAGAGAAGGAGTTTAAGATAAGTGACTTGGGAAACTTATCTTATTTTCTAGGAATGCAGATTGTGTATACTCAACATGGAGTATATGTTTCACAAGAAAGATATTTGAAGAATCTTCTAGCCAAGTTTAACATGGAAGATTGCAAGACCTCAACTACACCATTGGAGGTAAATCATAAATTAAGCAGGTATGGAGGTGAAGAGTTCAATGACATGAAGAAATATCAGAGTTTGGTAGGTAGTCTAATCTATGCTACCTTGACAAGGCCAGACCTATCATATGCAGTAGGTGTGTTGTCACAATTTATGCATTGTCCAAAGAAGACTCATTGGATTGCAGCCCAAAGGGTACTCAGATATATCAAAGGAACCCTAAGTGAAGGTTTGTACTATGGTTTCACTTCTGACACAAGAATCAAAGTGTTTAGTGATGCAGATTGGGCAGGTGACTCAGATGATAGAAGGTCTACTCATGGATATCTATGTTATGTTGGAGATAAGCTAGTATCTTGGTGTTCCAAGAAGCAACATACAGTTGCTTTATCATCCACAGAAGCCGAGTATAAGGGAATGGTAGAAGCTGCAAAAGAAGTCATATGGTTGAAGACCTTGATGAAAAGTTTTGAGATTGATCATAGTACTCCAATAATTCTTGGAGACAATATGAGTTCTTTGTATTTGGCAGCTAACCCTGTTTTTCATGCTAGGACTAAGCATATAGAGATACAGTATCATTTCTTGAGGGAAAAGGTACTTGATAAAGAGATTGAAGTGATGTACACTCCAACAAAAGAACAAGTGGCAGATATGATGACAAAAAGCTTGGATGGACCTAAGCTACAGAGATTCAAGGAGATGGCAGGAGTGAAGAAGAATGGAATAATCACAATTAGTGATTGAGGGGGAGCTGTTGGAGCAAACCAATCACAAATTGGTGATTATACAGATCTTGGAGAATGCTTATGGTCAGAATGAAGCAAAGGAAGACATTTGCAAAAATGAAGAAGAAGTCAGAATGTTGTCTTGTACACATATGTACATATAAGTGAAGAATCTTGTAAGCTACCATAGTTAAATCCTTAGGATGATAAGGAGTAGAGTCATAGACGCGAGATGAGTCCAAAGTCATGTATATATAAGATAATTATGACAAGAAATGTATGAGAGAAAGTAATAGAGTCATTTTGTAAATGACAATTTTGAGGAAGATGTGTAGAGAGTTTTTTCCCAGAAAATAGCGATGGGTTTTTCTCTGAGTGCTCTCTGTCTGATCATGTGAATCAGAAATCCTTTTGTACACATCTAATTGAGAAGCTAATGAAGCTATGTCTAGAGTTTCAGAATCTAATTCCTCTCCTACTGTGAGAATGATCATTAGGAACATTCATATGTAGAATGTGAGAACTGAAGCCAAAAGTAGCGCACTTTTCCGTCTCAGTATTTTGATCAGATCTGAGTGTATACTGTAAAGTTTTTGATGAGTGAGCACTTAAAATTTAAGTTAGAAGATGAGGGAGCTATGGCTAAAAGCATTTAGCAAAACGGGTTCCAGATTGGGAGAAATCAAGTTAAGAAGTTGACTATGTCGAAGGCGCAACTTCTGAGAGTCATTTTCTGACATGTATTTGATCTTAATGATCAAATTAAACTTTTGGTGATTAGTTTTGAGAACTAATGGCTAGTATGATTGCGTGAAGGTATTGCTAATACTTGTGCATCATTTACTTGAAGAAATTTGAAGATTTGTGCAGGTAAAGAAGTTGATATCTGAAGCAGACTTTCTGAAGTTGACACTTCTTCACTCAGAGAAGTGTTGCTTGAAGTTTTGGTAAAAAGGAACATTGTTTGTGTAAAGTTTGGTTTATAGCTGACATAGAAGTGTTCTTAAGTCAGTGTAGATCAAACCTTTGGAGATTAAAAGGTCTCCATCACTCTCCTCAAAAAAATGGTGTAGAAGAAAGGAGGAATAGAACTCTTATTGAGTTTGCAAGGTCAATGATGAAGGAGAAAAACTTCCCTAATTATTTATGGGTTGAGGCTATAAATACAGCCACATACTTGGTTCATAGGCTACCATGTAAAGCTTTACAGGGTATGACACCATATCAATCATGGTGGGGTAAGAGACCTACTTTAGATCATTGCAAAGTGTTTGGATGTTTGGCTTATGCATATGTGTCATCTTAGTTGAGGCATAAATTGGAACCTAAAGCTGAAAAATATGTGTTTATTGGCTATGATGATAAGCAGATGGGTTATAGGTTGTGGAGTCCATCCACAAAGCGATTCCATTTTTCAAAGGATGTTACATTTGATGAGCAAGGTACTTGGTATGCAGGTACAATTAATATTAATGCAGGTGATGAAGAAACATTGAACCAGAGGAAAGGTAAATCAAAGGTTCAAATATTTGATGAAGAAGAGAACAATGAAGCGCTAGTTGAAGTTGAAGAAATGCCAAGGTTTGATCCAGAATGTGATGAGCCTGAAACTTCAAGGAGTGGAGAACTTAGAAGATCATCAAGGCACAAATGGCAACCTACAAGGTATAGCTATGATACTTCATTTTTGACCACTAAAGATTATGCTTATATGGTGAAAGTAGAGGAAGACCCTTCTACATATGAAGAGGCAAAAGGCAAGGAAAATTGGGAGAAAGCTATGCAAGATGAGTATGATGCATTGATGGAAAATGAGACTTGGGATTTGGTTCCTAAACCAAATAGTCAGAAGATCATTGGATGCAAATGGGTCTACATGACAAAGAGGTATGCAAATGGAAGTGTGTCAAGATATAAAGCTAGACTTGTTGTGAAAGGGTATGCTCAGATATATGGTATAGATTATGATGAGACTTATAGTCATGTGGCAAAGATGACAACTATAAGGACTCTCATAGCTATTCCTGCATGTAAAGGTTGGAAGCTATGTCAACTAGATGTGAAGAATGCTTTTCTAAATGGTACATTTCAGATGATGTTTTCATGGAGCATCCATAAGGTTTCAAGGATAAAAGGTATCCAAAGTATGTATGTAAGCTCAAGAGAGATTTGTATGGTTTGAAGTAGGCCCCAAGGGCATGGAGCTACAGACTTGTGAAGTTCTTGAAAGAGCTTGGTTTCCAAGTGTCTAAGGCAGATAGTAGCTTGCTTGTTAAAGCAAGTGATGATGGGTTCATTTACATTTGCATATATGTTGATGACATAATTCTTATAGGTACAGATGAGAAGGGCATACAAAGTCTTAAGAAGCAAATGGAGAAAGAGTTCAAGATTAGTGACTTAGGAGACTTGTCATATTTCTTGGGCATGGACATTTCATATACTCAACATGGAGTATATGTGACTCAAGAGAGGTATTTGAAGAACTTGCTAATCAAGTTTAAAATGGAAGATTGCAGGGTAGCACCTACTCCAATGGAGGTGAATCATAAATTGAGCAGATATGAAGGAGAAGAATTCAAGGACATGAAGCTATATCAAAGTCTGGTTGGTAGTCTAATCTATGCTCCATTAATGAGGCCTGATTTGTCATATGCAATTGGAGTATTATCTCAGTTCATGCATTGTCCTAGGAAAGAACATTGGATTGCGGGACAAAGGGTGCTAAGATTCATTAAGGGTACACTCAAAGAAGGTTTGTATTATAGATTTACATTAGATACAACATCAAGATATATAGTGATACAGATTGGGCAGGAAATCCTGATGATAGGAGATCAACCTATGGGTATTTATGTTATGTGGGATATAAGTTAATCTCTTGGTGTTCTACGAATGCAACATACAGTTACTTTGTCATCCACAGAAGCAGAGTATAAAGGTATGGCTCAAGCTACAAAGGAGGTTATATGGTTAAAGAATATCATGAAGAGTTTTGACATCATTCAGGGTACACCCACTATTCATGGAGATAATATGAGTTCATTGTATCTAGCTGCTAACCCTACCAAGACTAAACATATTGAGATTCAGTATCATTTCTTGAGAGAGAAGGTGATTGATAAAGAAATTGAAGTCATACATACTTCAACAAAAGATGAAATTGCAGACATGTTAACCAAAAGCTTGGATGGACCTAAGTTGTAGAAGTTAAAAACATGGCAGGTATAAACAAGATGGAGAAAATCACAATTGATGATTGAGGAGGAGCTGTTGGTGCAAGACAATCATCAATTGATGATTTGGACAAAGATTTTAAGTCAAAGAATGAAGCAAAGATCAACATATGAGGCTTGAAGTTTAGTGCATGATCATAAGATGAAGACTTGTATATACACGTATACTAATCTTGTAATTAATTCATAAAAACTTTGCATCTATGAAGAATTGTGATGTGAACATCTATATATACTTGATATAGATGTGCTACAAAAAGAGGATGGATGAGGAGTGACAAGTTTTTGGAAGTCATTAGAGACTTTAGAAAGTGAGAAGAACTTGAAGTATCAATCATATGTAATTTTTTCCTGAATAGAAGAAAGTTGCACCTCAATCTTTTGCTTAGTGCTCCTTTTGTGTTTATCTTCTTGATGAATGCTTTTGTATAAGTCTAATTATATATTGGAGTGACCTTTGAACAAGTTTTGAGAGTTTAATTGTACTCAACCTGAGAGAATTTTAAGTAGGAACATTTACATGTGTAAATGTGAAGAAGTGAAGACAGGAATAGGTGCAATCCCAGTGGACAATGTTTTGATCAGACCTCCCTCCACAGTGTAAAGTTTTGAACAAGTAAGCACTCATTCTTTAAGTTGAAAGGTGAGCTACGTATGGCTAAAAGCATTTGAATAAACGACTTCTAGTTTGGGAGGACCAGGCATTAGAAGTTGCAGGTGTGACTATACAAAAGAACAATTTGAGACATAGGTACATTGTTTGGAGCAAATCTCAAGATCTACTGAGTCTTTTGGAGAGATTTGACCTGGAGAATGTGCATAAAATTTATGAGACACCTTGTATAGAGTTTCATTGCAAAATTTACACATTTTGTGAGTCAATGAGTGAATTAAGTGTAGCAAAATTTTCTAAATAATGAGTTTCTTCATAGTTAGTTCAAAGTTTGATAATTTGACATTGGTCTTCCAAAATTAGTTGATGTTTTCAGTTGTTCTTGATATAGAGATGCTCTAACATCAAGGATAACTTGTTCTTTTGGAGATTAACACTCTCCATCAAATGGGAGATCAAACATCGAATAACCTTTATTTGCTCCCATATTCATCTATTAGTTTCAAAGATGTAGCTCTCATGGGGGGAGGAAAATATGAAATGATTTATAAATTCATAATAACCCACCTACGATTCATCAACAAAATCTTTTCCGTAAAGTTATTCAAATTACATGGTGGTGACTTAAACACGAGAGAACAAAGATATGAATGAGGCCACAATTTTACTTGTTACGCACAGTGGAATTATCAATCCACTTGGATTAGCTAGGCATCATAGAAAAAGCCCATGTCTTATTTTAAAATTATGGAATGGTGGTACCTTAGACATGTGGTTGAAGAAAATGAAAAAGGAGTACTTAAATGTACCACGAAGCAAAAGTACTAAAGACCCAGAAGGAGATATAGCAATAGTTGAAGACAGATATCTAGAAGCTAATCAATGGATTGTTGCAAATAGTGTCATTCCTACAAACCTATAATATTTCCCATAATGATCTCCATCCAAGCAACATTTTGTTGCATTTTGAAGGCGAGCATTTCTTATATTGGACTATGTGATTTTGGTAGAGCAATGCACTTGCCAACAAAATAAAGTTTTTCAAAGCTACCTGATCTCAAAATATCAACCATAAATGAGTGGATTCAAAAGTACTCATGGATTGCACCCGAATGTATATCCACTAGCCCTCCATTATTAAATAAAAGTCCGGAGAACTATACAATTTCAATACTCTTGTTGCAACTTTTGAAATAGATAGATTTAGATAGTTATCCCATTGATAGAAATGGGGTTTATAAGTTTAAATATGCTTTAGAACAAGCATGTGATAGAGATGTATCAAAAAGAGTAGATGCACATGAACTATTGGAGCAAGTCTATGACAAGCCTAAGTATTGGCTTGAGTCTCACAAAGTCTTAGAAGAAGCTTTAAAAAGAAGACTATGTAAAGTTCACTTGTGAACTACCTCTTGTAACTTTTGAAGAGTTTACTTAATGTAAAAGTAAGAGAATCTTAAGTGGTTGAGTCCACTTGATCAAGAATGGAAAGAGGAGCCACGAATTTGTGATTTGTGGTAGGTAGAGAATCAAATCAATCATTGATTGATTGGAGAGTGATTGAGGGAAGTTAGCCTCCCAAACTCAACTATAAATAGATGGCAGTTTTAGTTGTGGTTAGAGATACCTATGTGAAGACCTCCAAGAGCTGAGCTTTATGCCATATCAAGGTGTGATTACAAGGCACCCATATGTATCAGTAAGTCATTGTATTGTACAAGCAATATACTTTTATTTTCATGATTATTTGTGTTCATCTTTCCATGTTCTTGTGAAGTGTACTACTCACTGCCATTACTCTCAGTTTTCTCAGTCAGCTTGCAGAGATGTTTTCTCTGAGCTTGGTGCATCATTTTCAGTGATTTAACTTGGTAAAGTTAGCTCTATAAGTCTACTATATGCTCACAAATTTTCATGTCATTTGGATGTTTCACTCTTCAGTTATGTTCATTTGAAGTCAACACGGTCTGTTCATCTTCACTTCTCTGTCAGGTACCCGACTTTTTCACTCATCTTGTCAGAGCCATTTCTCAGTGGTTACTTATCAAAATTCCGTGATTTAAAGCTTGTTGGATTCAGCTTACTGTCTAGTATAACCATACAAATTTTCATAATCATTGGATTTCTACATTTTGAGTTATGTTGATTTTTCTGCTCACTGATCTATTTCTGTAGTAGCAAGTGAAAATCGGGATGATGTCATCACTTGTTAAAACTCATTCTCAGTGTGTGGTTCATTATTTTTGATGAGATTACTCTTGAAAGTTAGCTCTTTAAGTTGCCTAGACTTCCTTAAGAGTAATTGAGCTAATTGCTTCTGTGCTTAGAGAATTATGTAAAACACTGGACAGGTGTATGAACCAAGAATAGCAAGTTTTCACCTCTGAGCTAACTCCAACTTATCTGTTTTGATCTATCTTTTTGAGAGTGATCTTCCAAGGTACATAGGGTGTCTAATACATCCATTGGCAAGCTAAAAGAGCCCACCATATACTCCTGGAGTTCATTTGGCTGGTGTAGATCAAGGATTTTGCAACACCTCTTCATCTTCAAGCACATACCTATCCATCTCTTCACAGTGGTATCAGAGCAAGGTTGGACTTGTGAAGTGTACTACTCACTGCCATTACTCTTAGTTTTCTCAGTCAGCTTGCAGAGATGTTTTCTCTGAGCTTGGTGCATCATTTTTAGTGATTTAACTTGGTAAAGTTAGCTCTATAAGTCTAGTATATGCTCACAAATTTTCATGTCATTTGGATGTTGCAACCTTCAGTTATGTTCATTTGAAGTCAACAGGGTCTGTTCATCTTCACTTCTCTATCAAGTACCCGACTTTTTCACTCATCTTGTCAGAGTTATTTCTCAGTGGTTACTTATTAAAATTCAGTGCTTTAAAGCTTGTTGGATTCAGCTTACTGTTTAGTATAACCATACAAATTTTCATAATCATTGGATTTCTACATTTTGAGTTATAATGATTTTTCTGCTCACTGATCTATTTCTGTAGCAGCCCATGAAAATCGGGATGATGTCATCACTTGTTAAAACTCATTCTCAGTGTGTGGTTCATTATTTTTGATGAGATTACTCTTGAAAGTTAGCTCTTTAAGTTTCCTAGACTTCCTTAAGAGGAATTGAGCTAATTGCTGCTGTGCTCAGAGAATTATGTAAAACACTGGACAGGTGTATGAACCAAGAATAGCAAGTTTTCACCTCTGAGCTAACTCCAACTTATCTGTTTTGATCTATCTTTTTGAGAGTGATCTTCCAAGGTACATAGGGTGTCTAATACATCCATTGGCAAGCTAAAAGGGCCCACCATATACTCCTGGAGTTCATTTGGCTGGTGTAGATCAAGGATTTTGCAACACCTCTTCATCTTCAAGCACATACCTATCCATCTCTTCACATGAACTACTTAGAGTATTCTCGAATCGAGTTTGGCATGGTTTAAAGATATATATTACTAATGGATAAAGACCATATTGAAAATGATGTGTATTCAATTGGACTATGTGGATTTAATGATATGGATTCATTTGAATTAAGTGGATTAAATGATGTGGATTCATTTGAATTATGTGGATTAAATGATGTGGATTCATTTGAATTAATTGGAGTAGATGATGTGGATTCATTTGAAATATGTGGATTAAATGATATGGCTTGATTTGAATTATGTGGATTAAATGATGTGGCTTCATTTGAGTTATGTGGAGTGAATGATGTGGATTCATTTGAATTAAGTCGATTAAATGATGCGGATTGATTTGAATTAAGTAGAGTAAATGATGTGGATTCATTTGAAATAAGTGGATTAAATGATGTCGATTCATTTGAATTATGTTGATTAAATAATATGGATTCATTTGAATTATGTATATTAAATGATGTGGATTCATTTGAATTATGTGGATTAAATGATGTGGATTCATTTGAATTAAGTGGATTAAATAATGTGGATTCATTTGAAATATGTGGATTCATTTGAATTAAGTGGATTAAATGATGTGGATTAAATTATGTGTTATCATTTTGTTAGAATTTTAGCAATATCAAGTGTGGGAACTCATGCTAAGTTGAAGTGCCACATCACTCACACTTTTTGGTAGGATATACAACCAGTTTTCCATGATTTTTTCTCAGCTCTTTACTCACCTAATTGATGGAGAAAAGTCAGGATCATTTGGAGGGCATTTTTTAATTCAAACCTACAACTACCTTTTTGAGCATTATATAAGCAAACACATGGAGCAAAGTTGGGGCCATCCTCCTCTACCATTTGAGCACTTGTAGGCTCTCATTAGGAGTGTTTATGCTAGGTCTAAGATAGCCCCTAGCTAAGAAAGCCCCTTGCTTGCTGAAACTTTCTCATAGGAAGTGATCTTTGATCACCCATATCTCTTTGTGTAGTAGTTTGATTCATTTGCAAGATAGCTCATTTTGTTCCTATGATTGTAAGCTTTCTTTTGCATATAATCTTAGGATCAAGTGTTTAGTATCCTTGAGTATATTGAGCTTGAAAGCTCTTTAGTATGATCTCTACATATTCACAAGTATATGTGTGTTGGAAGGTACACATAGGTGCAAGCTACCTGTTTGGACAGTTTTTGGTATGTCTTGTGAAGGGAGGTCGATACCTCTAACATTATTTACATTGAGTGATCTTTGGCTTGTTCGAAAGCGCATAATCTCTATTTGTAGTGTGAAAAAGTTTGTAGGTTCACTCTTCGGGTCTAAAGAGCAATTCAATGTTTGGTGGACTATGGTAGTAAACTATTTGGACCTAGGAAGTGCCTATCATTCTTTTGATACAACTAGGAGTGGATATACTCCATCTGTGGTATTAGAGCTCGTCATTGAGCATTGACGACATCAAGAGGAGGACTTGAAGTTGCTTGAGAGCCAAGTATTGAAGCAAAGATTAGGAATATTTGAAGAAGTATTTGAAGCAAGAGGGGGCTTCTATCATCATCGAAAGTTCACGACAAGTGGAGACTCTTGTGGGAAGCTAACATATCATTATTTCTCACATATATCACTATCCAAAGAGGGATTAGATCCAATTATAGTCTCATACATAATGGGAAACTATAATACTCAGATTGAGAAGCTTGAAAAGAGCAATTACCAACCTTGGAAGTTTAGAATTCCTAACTTCCTCATGGGAAACGGTCTTTGGGTTCTGATTAGTGGTACTGAGGTGAAGCCATACATAGATCCACATATACCTATTGAGAGTCAAAGGAGAGCCATACGAGAATGGGAAGAAAGGGATAGGGGAGTGATCTTTATTCTTTCTCAACACATAAGCAACTCCATGATAGGTCATATCCAAGACCTAGATACATCTAAGAAGGTTTGGGAGTGTTTATAAAGGTTGTACTCTACCTCTACAAAGGCTAGAAAAATTCATAACTCACAACCTTATGAATTCATCAAATCAGAGCATTAATGACTTCATACTCAAAGTAAAAGAGATCTTGGATGCACTTCGTTCAATAGGATGTGTTGTAGGTGATGATGACCTAGTTGCCCACACACTTAATGGGCTTCGAGAAGATGATAAATGGAAGGCATTCACAACCTCTATGTATATAAGGGATTTATTACTAGATTTTGAGCAACTTACTTCTCTTATGGTGACTGAGCAACTAAACCATGGAGGCAACAAGTGAAAGGGTAGCCAAGATCAACTCTTCTATGCATGCAAAGGAGGAAGAGGCAAAGGCAATAGAGGTGCTTCAAGAGGAACAGGTAGAAGCAACTACCAACAAGGCAGCCAAAGCTATCAAGGGAGTCAATCAAGCCAAGATGAAGGTCAATCATCAAGAGGAAGAGGAAGAGATAGAGGAGGAAGATATGGAGGTCGAAGCTACTCCAACTCAAATGGATGCTTCAATTGTGGGAAGCAAGGACACTATGCTGAAGATTATTGGAAAAAGCAAGGTGGGAACAATAACAAAGGGCAAGTTAATTATGCTAACTCCTCGACAAATTCAGAAAATGAGCATTTTTTAGCTATGAAGCATACAAGTGAAGGTCAACCACATGGTGAGGTGTGGTTTATAGATAATGGTTGTAGTAACCACATGTCAGGTAAAGAGGAGTACTTCAACAATATTCAAGCACCCAAGCAAAGAGGCTTTGTGGAGAGAGGAGACAACACAAAGCATGAGATACAACAAATGGGGGATGTGAAGCTTGAAGGCAACCACAAAGCAAGAGGACTACCTGAGGTATTGCATGTTTCTACTATTACAAAGAACTTAATCTCTGTTGGACCGATGGTTGAAAAGGGATACCAAGTCAAGTTCAACCACAAATGATGCTTTATTGAAGACCCAAGGAATGGCTATGAGTTGATAGCCAAAGGAAAGAAGGAAGGAAGGATGTTCACTCTTGACATTGGCAAAGGACAAAGTAGCAAGGCGATGTTCATCACCTGTGGAGACAAGAAGATTGGAGATTTGGATTTGTGACATAAAAGGTGTGGTCACATTGACATTAAAAGGTTGAAAGACATGGAGAAGAGGCAATTGGTAAGAGGCTTACCACATTTTTCATTACAAATGTTGCATGAGATGTGTGAATCTTGTCAACTAGGCAAGTCTACTAGGCAATCCTTCAAGAAGAGTGGATATATAGCACATGGTGTGTTAGACCTTGTGCACACAAATGTGTGGGGGCCAACCAAAGAGCCCTCTCTTAGACGCAATACTTTCTAAACTTCATAGATGACTACTCAAGAAAAGTATGGTTGTATTGTATAAAGAAAAAATTAGATGTGTTTGATGTGTTGAAAATGAGATGGGTTGCTACATCAAAACCCTAAGGTCACATGAAGGGGGAGAATACTTCTCCCATGTCTTTTGTAATTTCTTGCAAGACCAATGGATCGAAGTATGTGTAATGAAATGAATGTGCCTTTAACATATTGGGCAGATGATGTATCTATTGCCGTGTACTTGATGAATAGGTGTCCTAGATCAGGGGTACATGACATGACACATGAGAAGGCATGGAATGGAAGGAAACCAGATCTTTCACACATTAGAATCTTTGGGTGTGTATACTACATACATGTGTGACAAGAATTAAGAGGTAAGATGGATTCAAGGGCCAAAAGATGTATGTTTATTGGTTACACTGTGGAGCAAAAAGGTTACATGTGCTACAACCCTAATACAAAGGAGTTAAAGTTATCTATAGATGTAGTATTTGATGAACTCAAACCATAGTATGCTTCCAAAGTTCCATTGTGGGATGAAGATATTGAAGAGGCATAGAGGAGATATGAAGTTAGCTTTTAAGATAGCATAGAAATCAGTGGTCCAAGCATACAAAGAAGTTCAAGCATGGATTCAGCCTATCAATCAGTAAATAAAGGAAAGGCAAGATTGGTAGAGCTTGATGAAGATGGACATGAAGTTGAAGACTTTGAAGAACCTATGTTAGAAGGGGGAGCTACATCAAAAGTGGAGATGAAGGCACCAAGGCAAAGAAGGTTCATTCCACCAAAAAGAGAAGAAAGGAGGTCAATAGGGGTAAAACATCGAATCTCAAGGCTTGTTTATGATAGTTATATTGCTAGGAATTATGCTTTCATGACTAAGATTATCAAAGATCATGAACCTTCTACCTATGAAGAGGCCAAAGACACAAAGGAGTGGCAAGAAGCTATGGAAGAAGAGTACCAAGACCTTGAAGAGAACAACACATGAAGTCTAGTTCCAAGAAAAGAAGGGATGAAGGTAATTGGCAACAAATGGGTCTATAAAATGAAGAGAAATTCTGATGGTTCAATTGCTAGGTACAAAGCAAGGCTTGTGGCAAAAGGATTTGCTCAATCCTATGGGATCTGACTATGAAGAAACATTCAGCCCAGTTGCAAAGATGACCACAATTAGGGCAATCATTGGGGTTGCTACATTTAGGAGGTGGCCAATATATCAATTGGATGTAAAGAATGCTTTTCTTAATGGTGAATTATAGGAGACAGTCGACATGACTCAACCATTAGGGTTTGAGAACCCTAAATATTTAGATTTTTTTTGTAAACTTAGAAAAGCATTGTATGGTTTAAAGAAAGCTCCTAGGGCATGGAATCAAAGGCTTGTGGAGTAATTGTGCAGGTGTGGATACAAGCCAAGTTATGGAGATCCTTCCTTATACCTCAAGAAGGAAGGAGGACTAGTTGTCTATGTATGCATATATGTGGATGACTTTGATGGAAAGTGTTAATCTCCAAAAGAACAAGCTATCCTTGATGTTAGGGCAACTCTATATCAAGAAAAAATCAAAACCTTTACCAATTCGGAGGATCAATACCAGATTATCAAAATGTTTAACTAACTGTGAAGAAAGTCATTACTCAGAAAAGTCTGATGCGCTTAACTCACTCATTGCCTAAACAAATGTGTAAAGTTTTCAAAAAAACTTTGTATGAAGTGTTTTCTAATGTCTCTGCACCTTCTCCAACTTAAAGCATCTCAAAAGACTCAATACATCTTGAGAAATGATTCAAACAATCCACCTATGTCTAAAACTATACTTCTCCATAGTTGACTTTGACACCTATAACTTTTAATGCATAATTCTCTCAAATTACAACTTGTTTATTCAAATGCTTTTAGCCATATGTAGCTTACATTCCAACTTAAAGAATGAGTGCTTGCTTGCTCAAAAATTTACACTATACAACGAGAACTGATCAAAACATTAGCATCAAATTTTGCGCATGTTGCAACTTCACTTCTTCACATTTACACATGTAAATGTTCCTACTCTCAATTCTCTCAGCCTAATCACAATTAGGATCTGAAAACTTGTAGAGTGGTCAATCAACTATAGACTTAGACTTGTACATAAGCATTTTACAAAAGATTAAAAACAGAAGGAGTACTAAGCAAAAGATCAGGCGTAATTTTTCTACTTATATGAGAATTTTTACATCTGAATGATGAGAGAGATCTTCTACACTTCTAAAGTGTCTAATGAATCTTATAACTTCTAATTCTTCATATCTCATACTCTCTCATACTTGCCCCGACTTTCTACTTGTATATATAGGCATATATGTATAAGCTCATGACCATAACCAAGGTATAAGTGAGCTAACTACAAGTTTAATGTACATATGTATACAAGTCTTCATTTCTTGAATGTGCTCTACCTTCAAGCTTCTTAGGCTAATCTTTTCTTCAATCTTTGAATTCAATTCTTCCTCAAAAACATCAAGTGATGGTTGTCATGCACTAAAAGCTCCCCCTCAATCATCAATTGAGGTTTTCTCCATCTTCTTTATACCTGCCCTGTCTTTAAATCTTTGTAGCTTTGGTCCATCCAAGCTTTTGGTTAGCATATCTGCAATCTGATCTTTTGTTGAAAAATCTGACTTCAATCTCCTTGTGAATCACCTTCTTAAGAAGTGATATTGAATCTCAATATGTTTAGTCCTGGCATGAAAAACAAGATTATCAGCTAGATATAATGAACTCAAATTATCTCCATGAGTAGTGGGTGTACTCTGAATGATGTCAAAACTCTTCATGAGAGTTTTCAACCATATGACCTCCTTTGTAGCTTCAATCATTCCTTTGTACTCTGCTTCTGTAGATGATAAAACAATTGTATGTTGCTTCGTAGTACACCAAGAGATTAACTTATCTCCCGCATAACACAAGTATCCATATGTGGATCTCCTATCATCAAGATTACCTGCCCAATCTGTATCACTATATATCTTGATACTTGTATCTGATGTAAAACCATAATACAAACCTTCCTTGAGTGTACCCTTAATGTATCTCAACACTCTTTGTCCTGCAACCCAATGTTCTTTCCTAGGGCAATGCATGAATTGAGATAAGAATCCAACTGCATATGACAAGTCACACCTAGTTAATGTAGCATAGATTAGACTACCAACCAGACTTTGATATAGCTTCATGTCCTTGAATTCTTCTCCTCCATATCTGCTCAATTTGTGATTCACCTCCATTGGAGTAGGTGCTACCCTGCAATCTTCCATTTTAAACTTGACCAACAAGTTCTTCAAATACCTTTCTTGAGTCACATACACTCCATGTTGAGCATATGAGATTTCCATGCCCAAGAAATATGACAAGTCTCCCAAGTCACTAATCTTGAACTCTCTTTCCATTTGTTTCTTGAGGATTTGTATGCCCTTCTCATCTGTACTTGTAAGGATTATATCATCAACATATATGCACATATAAATAAACCCATCGTCACTTGCTTTAACAAGCAAGATACTATCAGCTTTAGATACTTGGAAACCAAGTTCCTTCAAGAACTTCATGAAAACATCATCTGAAATATAGCCATTAAGAAAAGCATTCTTCACATCTAATTGACATAATCTCCAACCTTTACATGTAGCCATTGCTATGAGTGTCCTGATAGTTGTCATCTTTGCCACAGGACTATAGGTCTCATTATAATCTATCCCATATGTTTGAGCATACCCTTTCACAACAAGTCTAGCTTTATACCTAGACACACTTCCATCTGCATACCTCTTTGTCTTGTAGCTTTCTCCCAATTTTCCTTACCTTTTGCCTCTTCATATGTAGGAGGGTCTTCATCTGCTTTCACCATGTAAGCATAATCTTTAGTAGCCAAAAAAGAAGTGTCATAGCTATACCTTGTAGGTTGCCATTTGTGTCTTGATGACCTTCTGAGTTCTCCACTTCTTGAAGTTTCTAGTTCATCACATTCTAGATCAAACCTTGGCACCTCTTCAACTTCAACTTGTACTTCATTGTTCTCTTCTTCATCAAATCTCTGAACCTTTGATTTACCTTTCTTCTAATTCAAAACTTCTTCATCACCTGCATGATTATTGATTGTACCTGCATACCAAGTACCTTGCTCATCAAATGTAACATCCTTTGATACAAGGAATTGCTTTGTAGATGGACTCCACAACCTATAACCCATCTGTTTATCATCATATCCAATGAACACATACTTTTTAGCTTTAGGTTCCAATTTATGCCTCAACTGAGATGGCACATATGCATAAGCCAAACATCCAAAAAATTTGCAATGATCTAAGGTAGGTCTCTTACCCCACCAAGCTTCATATGGTGTTATACCCTACAAAGCTTTACATGGTAACCTATTAACCAAGTATGTAGCTGTATTTACAGCCTCAGCCCACAAATAATTTGGACAATTTTTCTCCTTCATCATTGATCTTGCAAACTCAACAAGAGTTCTATTTCTCCTTTCTGCTACACCATTTTGTTGAGGAGAGTACCTGCAAGTAACTTCCCTTTTTATACTTGCATTCCACAAGTAATCACTGAACTCATTAGAGAAATACTCTCCCCCTCCATCTGACCTTAATCTCTTCAACTTCTGACCTCTGATTCTTTCTGTATACACATGATAATGTTTAAATGTATTGAATACCTCTAATTTATCTTTGATCACATATATAATGATCCACCTGGTAGAATCATCAACATAAATCACATAATATCTTGAACCATTTATACTAAAATCTTTTGATGGTCCCCACACATCTATGTGTACCAATTCAAGCTTCTCTGAATACATAAATCCATGCTTATTGTATGATTGCTCCTGAGCCTTACCTAATTGACATGCCTCACATCTGAATTTCATATGTTGACCTGCAACATTAGGCAATCCAAGCACTGAACCATTGTTAACCATATCCTTAATAACTCTTTCATTGAAATGTCCAAGCCTTTTGTGCCAAAGATCTGACTCAGAGATCTTATGTCCTCCATAAGTGAACAAAACATGACCAACATTACCTTGAATCTTCAATGTGAAGAGTCTTCCTTCTTTCTTCTTTGAAAAAATTTCTTTATACCCATTGCTAGGGTCTTCCACAAAAACTCCATCATTAGTGAACCTTACTTCATAAACTTTTTCAACAATTTGCCCTACACTTATCAAATTCTTTGGAATTGTAGGAACAAAGAAGACCTTAATCAGAAGAGTACTTCCATCCTTGGCCTTCACTAATCCAATTGACTTCACATTGTGCTTTGTATTATCACCTATTTGAACTACATGATTAGTTACCTTATTCTCCAAATCAGTCACCAAAGCTATATTACCACTCAAATGATTGCTACACCCTGAGTCAATGTAGAAGACTCTTTGGTCTTCACTTTGTCTTTCACAAGTTGCATTCATGATTAAGTTTGAATCTTCTTTCTGATCTGAAGCATAATTGTAGTAGGCATTGTTGTAGGATTGACTTTGGAATCCTCTACCTGCATTTCTTCCAAAGTAACCTCTACTACCTCTACCTCTAAAATTTCCTCTTTGGTTTCTACCATCTCTTCCTCTTGAATAAAAGCTCTGATTATATCCTCCATTATTCTGATTATTATGCATAAAATCATGAGCTAAATGATTTCTCTTACCACAAATCCAGCAAGCTTTGTCTCCATCTTTATTGCTTCTGCCTCTTCCTCTACCTTTGCCACCTCCCCTTCCTCTTAGGCAGTTGGCTTGGCTAGTTGTACCTTCTTCTTCAGTTAATTGTTGTTTACCTTTGCTATTCTTCTTCTTATCCTTTGAATACATTGCTTGACTTGCACTCTTATCACCATCACCTTTGACATCCTGCTCAAAAGTTAGCATGTGTCCTAGCAACTGATTGAAATCAGGAGCGAAATGATCTAGTGACAATTTAGTAGACAAAATGAATGGCTTCCATTTCTCATCTCCTCTCAAACCTGTGAGGATTCGCCTTACCAATTTATCCTCCTCAATATCTTCATCAACTGCTCCTAATGCATATGCAATGTCTTTCATCATTGTTACATAATCAAAAATAGATTGAGAGGCCTTCTTCTTGAATGTGGTAAAGTCTGCCCACAAAGATGCCTTTCTTGACTTTGTAGTATTTTGGAAATGTTCCTCCAAAGCATTCCATATGTCACTTGTACTTTCAAGTCCTCTAATATGAGGTAGCAAGTAGTCATTGACTCCCATATAGATAATGCTCCTTGCTTGAGCATCCTTCTTCATCCAAGTCTTCAAATATGAGAGTTTATCCCTAGTTGGAACACAAGGATCTCGGAATTCTGGTTTTTCTTCTTCACCTATATGTAACCTATTAGGTCTTTGCTCATGAGATGAGCTTCCATCCTCATTGACCAAGCTGAATAGTTTTCTCTATCCAATTTCTCTATCTGAAGAGAATCTCCCATCCTTTCTTCACATGTGTATTAAATTCTTCAAGCTTTATGAGGAATAAGTGTACCTTTACTTCGAATGAAGTTCCTTTTGATCTTCTTGATAGCTTCAGCCCTCCTTCTCAAGCTTTTCCTTTAAGCTTTCACCTTTTGAACCTTCAAATGTTGATTTCTGTATGACTGCAACAGCCGGGGTCCTCCTTTCTTCTATTTTGATGATTCCTGCTCTGATACCACTTATGGAGAGTGTTAATCTCCAAAATAATAAGCTATCCTTGATGTTAGAGCACCTCTATATCAAGAACAACTCAAAACCTTTACCAATTTGGAGGATCAATACCAAATTATCAAAATTTTCAACTAACTGTGAAGAAATTCATTACTCAGAAAAGTCTACTGCATTTAACTCACTCATTGCCTAATCAAATGTGTGAAGTTTTCAATGAAACTTTGTATAAAGTGTCGTCTAATGTTTTTGCATCTTCTTCAAGTTAAATAATCTCAGAAGACTTAGTAGATCTTGAGAAATGATTCAAACAATCCACCTATGTCTAAAATTGTACTTCTCTACAGTCGACTTTGACACCTGTAACATTTAATGCATAGTTCTCTCAAACTACAACCCGTTTATTCAAATTCTTTTAGCCATAGCTAGATTACCTTACAAATTAAAGAATGAGTACTTGCTTGCTCAAAACTTTACATTGTGGTAGGATAACTGACCAAAACATTAGCATCAAATAATGTGCCTATTGCAACTTGACTTCTTCACATTTACACATGTAATTGTTCCTACTCTCAATTCTCTCAGCCTGATCACAATTAGGATCTGAAAAATTGTAAAGAGGTTAGTCAACTATAGACTTAGAGTTGTACAAAAACATTTCACAAAAGATTAAACACAGATGGAGTACTAAGCAAAAGATTGAGTGCAAGTTTTCTTCTTATCTGAGAATTTTTACATCTGAATGATGAGAGAGATCTTCTACACTTCTAAAGTGTCTAATGACTCTTAGAACTTCTAATTCTTCATGTCTCATACTCTTTCATACTTGCCCCGACTTTTTACTTGTATATGTAGGCATATATGTACAAGCTCATGACCATAACAAAGGTATAAGTGAGCTAACTACAAGTTTAATGTACATATGTATACAAGTCTTCATTTCTTGAATATGCTCTACCTTCAGGCTTCTTAGGCTAATCTTTTCTTCAATCTTTGACTTCAATTCTTCCTCCAAAACATCAATTGATGGTTGTCATGCACTAATAGACTTGATTATAATAGGAGGTGATGATGCCGGTATCACATGGATCAAGAAAAAGCTTGGAAATGAATTCAAGATTTCATATCTTGAAGTTCTTAAATACTTTCTTGGGATTGAAGTTATTTATGTGGAAAATGGCATTTACCTTGCTCAAAGGAAATACTTGCTAGATGTACTTTATATGGTACGAGTGGATGTAAGCCACTCACACAACCTATGGATCCAAACACTAAGCTATGTGCAGGTGAAGGGCAACCTCTTGCATCATAATTGGAAGCCTTAATTATGCTACCATCATAAGACCTGAATTCTCTTATGTTGTAGGAGTTCTTTTTGAATTTCTAAATTCACCAACTGATGTTCATATGAATGCAGCCAAAAGAGTGCTTAGGTACATCAAGCACACTATCAACCAAGGGTTATACTACCCTTATGGAGATGGATTATAACCTCAAGGATTTAGTGATGTTGATTGGGCTAGTTCAAAGGAGGATAGAAGGAGCACATATGGCTATGTCTTCATGCTAGGTCAAAGAGTCATTTCATGGATGTCCAAGAAGCGACCTATAGTTGCATTATCATCTATTGAGACTGAGTATAGAGCTTTAGCACTTGCTACATGTGGGATCATGTGGCTTAAGAAGCTCTTCAAAGACTTGGATGTGGAGGTCAAAGAGTTCACTCTATTTGGAGATAACATGTCAAGCATTCATCTAGCAAACAATCCTATGTTCCATGCAAGAAGCAAGCACATATAGATCCATTATCACTTCATCAAAGAGAAGGTACTAGCAAAAGAAGTGGACATCAAGTACATCAACACCAAGGATCAACTAGCAGATATCATGACCAAGTTTATGGATGCAAGCAAGTTGGAGAAGTTCAAGATCAACCTCAACTTGAAGGAGATCAATGGAGACTAACACTTAAGCTTGAGGGAGAGTGTTAGAATTTTAGCAGTCTCAAGTGTGCAAAATCATGCTAAGTTGAAGTGCCACATCACCCACATTTTTTGGTGGGATATACAACCACTTTTCAATGATTTTTTCAGCTCTTTACTCACCTAATTGATGGGGAAAAGTCGAGATCATTTGGAGGGCATCTTTGAATTCAAATCTACAACTACGTTTTTGAGCACTATATAAGCAAACACATGGAGTAGAGTCGGGACCATCTCCTCTACCATTTGAGCACTTATAGGATCTCATTAGGATTGTTTACTCCAAGTCTAAGCTAGCCTCTAGCTAGACAAGCCCCTTGCTTGCTGGAATTTTCTAATAGGAAGTGATCTTTGATCACCCATATCTCTTTGTGTAGTAGTTTGATTCATTTGCAAGATAGCTCATTTTGTTCCTATGATTGTAAGCTTTCTTTTGAATATAATATTAGTATCAAGTGTTTATTATCCTTGATTATATTGATCTTGAAAACTCTCCATTCTGATCTCTGCATATTCACAAGTATATGTGTGTTGGAAGGTACACATAGGTGCAAGCTACATGTTTGGACAATTTCTAGTGTGCCTTGTGAAGGGAAGTTGATACCTCTAACATTATCCAACTTCAGTGATCTTTGGCTTGTTGGAAAGCCTATACTGTCTATTTGTATTGCACAAAAGCTCATAGGTTCAATCTTTAGGTTCAGAGGACAATTCAATTTTTTGTGGACTATGGTAGTGAACTATTTGGTCCTAGGAAGGGCCTATCATTCTTCTACTACAACTAGGAGTGGATATACTCCATAACATTTGAATTAAGTGGATTAAATGATGTGGAGTCATTTGAATTAAGTGGGGTACATGATGTGGATTCATTTGAAATATGGGAATGAAATGATGTGGATTCGTTTGAAATGATGTGGATTCGTTTGAATTATGTGGATTAAATGTTGTGGATTCGTTTGAGTTCTGTGGATTAAATGATTTGGATTCATTTGAATTAAGTGGATTAAATGATGTGGATTCATTTGAATTAAGTGTAGTAAATGATGTGGATTCATTTGAAATATGTGGATTAAATGATGTGGATTCATTTGACTTATGCGGATTAAATGATGTGGTATCATTTGAGTAATGTGGATTAAATAATGTGGATTCATTTGAATTATGTGGTATAAATGATGTGGTTGTTGATATATTTAGGTAATGATGTGTGTGAACACACTAGGACCACAGAGGCACCTTTTTTCGCTCTTTAGGAGGTTTTTTCCCTGGACTTGTATATATGCCTATAACCATAACGGGTCATTTATCTTTGTACATTCTAGTGGTAATACATTCAATATTGTGTGTTGTGCTCCAAGCTTCTTCTTCTTCCATGTGTTGTACACGTGCTTCTGTAGACCTCAAACTCCAACAATTGGTATCAACGTAGGTCATCGCTTCATCTAGGGCATCGTCGACCCCTCTCCGATCATAGTCTCAAAATCGCATAAAATTTGGTGAGCATACTCAGGGTGATTAAGAATTCAAAATAGCTTCACTCTATGGTGTCGAATGCACTATCATAGTGCCTATGTAGGCAATTTTATCTTTTTGTGCCAAAGATATATATAGGTTTCGGTTGACTTGTATATGCAGCTCAAAGTTTGCTACACTTTAGTAGAACTCATCAAGGTAGTTCTATTCAACGTTTTGAGATACAATCATTTTTTTGCATCAAAGTATTTTAGTAAGTGGCCATGGCTGAAAGTAGTGATGTATTTTGTATGTTGCCTAGTGAGGATACGTTGGATGGTACCAATTACCCATTATGGGCTTATATTATGCATCATGTATTGGTCACAAAAGGATATGGAATATGGGTGTTGAAAAATTTCCTATTACACGTGCAAATACAACTATGAAGCTAATGCAAATGGCATCAAAGATGGTGATACATGCCTTGATAGCCTTGGCTATCAAACATGCCATTATTCCTCACATTTGCTCTTGCAGGATAGCTAAGGATGCGTGGGATACACTTACCACTTTATACCAGGCAAGGAATGAGGCTCGTGTTGCTTACCTCTGAAAACAGTTGGAGAGTGAGCACATGAATGAAGGAGATTCCATGGATAGTTTTTTGACAAAGATCAAAGATTTGAAGGAGCAGTTGATTTCTACTGATGAAGTCTTGCATAAGAATTCACTTGTGTAGACTATTCTGAATGGCTTTCCAAATTCATACTAGAGTTTTGCTTCTACTCTTCGATTGATGATGAAAGGCAATCCAAATGCCTTAACATTTGAGGAGTTATTTTGTGTTCTGTTGGAGGAAGATGAGTCTAGGTAGAACAAGCCCATTATGTGTGTTTCAAATCAAGCTTTCTTGGCTAGTTAAAAGGGCAAATGTAAATGGAGCTCTTTTAATAGTAAGCAGAAGTCTACTAATTCTAAATAATCAAAGAAGGATGACAAACGCAAGAAAAAAAAAAAGCAAAAATGGTTTTGCAAATACTATAAAGGAAATGATCATGTCATAAAGAGTTCTCCAAAATTGGTTGCTAAAGAGGCAAGGAAGAAAGGCTGGAATGGTTGTTGCAGAGGCCTCTACATCCAAAACAAATTTTGCTAATCTTGTGTAGAATGAAGAATATGCATTTACCACTGCTTGCAATTATTACCCATCTTCTCATGAATAGTGTATGTCTATAGTAGACTCAGATGTTTATACAAAAAATTGGATGATAAAGTAGTGAGATGTATTATTGTTGGGTACAGTTCTAAAAGCAAAGTCTATCGTCTGTATCATCCACACACCAAATACATTCTGGTTAGTTGTGATGTTGTTTTTTTAGAAGATGTTATTCAACTATTACTTTCATTTAGTAAGGAGACATCTATTAGCTCAAAAGATATGTATGATACTTTGCTCCCTCTTTTTACAGGTGGATAGTATAGTGGGGGTCCAAATGAGGCAATTTCTCAACCTTTATAGGTTTTACGTGATGATGCAGATCATTCCATTTCCGATGTAGCTTTACATGATGCACTTGTTGATGAGAGAATTGATATAGAGGAGGCAAAAACTATGCCTAAATGGCTAGTGCAAACCTTGTGAGATAGCAAATTAGATGCACCTCTATCATATCATACTCATTCAGGTTCTCAGAGTGCTTCTTTTGCATCAGATTGCTATGTTATGGCTACCCCTCGTCTCTATGATGAGAATGAGCTTATTTTGTGTGATGAAGCACAAAACTATAAAAATTGGATGGCTGCTATGCAATCAGAATAAACACATAGATAAATAACCTCTGAATTAGTCTTCTTAATGAACAAAGAAATGTTTGCTTTGCTTGGTGTAAATCCTTGATCCTTCAAGTATGTAACAGGCCTATGCTTCCAAGCTCTAGGAGCTTGCTTTAAACCATATAGTGCGTTCCTAAATTTACATACATAATCAGGTTTTTTTTATCTTCATATCATGGTGGTTGAGCCATGTAGACCTCTTCAGAGATCCATCCATTAAGAAATGCATTTTTAACATCTAATTGGTAGAAGTTTCAATTCTTTGAAGCAGCAATACTTACTAAGACTTTGATAGTTGGCATCTTAGCCACTGGTGAGAAGGTCTCCTCATAATCCACTCCATGGATTTGAGCAAACCCCTTTTCTACTAGCCTTGCTTTATACCTATTGATTGTGCCATCTAAATTCTTTTTCACTTTGTAAATCCACCTGGATTCTATCACCTTCATGGATGGTTTCTTGGGAACCAAATCCCAAGTGCCATTCTCTTGAAGTGCTTCAATTTCCTCCTGCATAGCTTCTCTCCATTCTTCCTTCTTGTTAGCTTCTTCAAATGTAGATGGTTCCTCTGACATAGACTCTTTAATCATATAAATAGAATTCTTGGTGACTAGTGATGTGTCATAGCCATACCTTATAGGTTTCTTGCTTTCCCTTTGAGATCTTCTAAGTCCTTGATTGGATGACTTTGTAATGTCTTCCAATTTTTTAATCTTTACTTTGCCCTTTGGCTTCCAAGCTTTGAATCCTTCAAGATTGATTTGTTCTTCATCCTCTAAATTGATACCATCAAATGTATATGATTCTTCCTTGGTCAAATTTGGAAAATCATTCTCCAAATCATAGGATAGCTTTATTTTCTTGCAATCATCCTTAAACCAAGAGTTATTTTCATCAAATACCACATCCCTACTAACTATAAATCCTTTTTTAGTGGGATTAAATAACCTATATACTTTGTGATTCTAATCATAGCCAATAAATATGCATCTTTCAGCCTTTGGATCAAGCTTTCCCCTAATCTATGAAGAGATGTGTGCATAAGCAATGCACCCAAAGATCTTACAATCATCCAACGTGGGTCTCTTGCCATTCCATGCTTCATAAGGTGTCATCCCATCTAGAGACTTGGATGGAAGCCTCTACTTTTAACCTATTTCTTCTCTCTGCCACAATTTTGTTCAGGAGTGTACCTTGTTGTAATCTCTCTCTTTATGCCTTTGTCTTGTAAGAAGGAGTCAAAATCATGTGAGAAATGCTCACCACCTCCATGACATCTGAGCCTCTTCAAACTTTTACCTGTTTCTTCTCAACCAATGCCAAATAATTGCTGAAATAAGTGAAGACTTCATCTTTATGCTTCATAAAATAAATTATTGTCCTCCTATTATTGTCATCTATAAATGAAACCTAATACCTTGATTCTAAACTCGATGGCTCTCTGCTAGGACTCCACACATTTGCATGTACAAGCTCCAAGTAATCTTCATATGTATCCTCTTTTGTTGAATGGTTGCCTATGTGACGTGCCAAATTGGCATGCTCCACATTTGTAAATCATGTGTAACTTGGAAACATTTGGGATGCCAAGCACACTCTGATCCCTACATATTTGCTTCAATGTCCTTTCACCTATATGACCTAGTCTTATGCCATATCTCCAATTCAGATAGGGTTTGATCCTTATAATTGAAGAGAGCAATGTTTCTTGTATCTTCAACTTCAAAGGAAAGTCTACCAGATTTCTCACCTTTTGCGATCCTCTTGAAGCCTTGTTGAGGGTCCTCCACATATGCTCCATGTCTTGTGAATCTAACTTGTAAGCCCTTCTCAACAATCTGTCCAACACTAATTAGATATTTGGTTATTGTTGGCACATACAACACTCTACTTAGAAGGTTCATATTACCATCAATTGATTTAACGTTTCCAATTTTCTTTACTGATTGCCTGGTGCCATCACCTGTTTAGACTTCATGCTTCCCTTTAGGTTCTTCAAAGTCAGACAATAATGCTACATTGCTAGCTACATGATTGGAACAACCAGAGTCAATATAGAATAGGTATTCATCATCTTTACCTTGCTTGGCTATCATATTCATTAGGAATAGAGAATCCTCTCGGTCATCTGTATAATTGTTGTAGTCTCTCCTTCCTCTAAAGCCTTCTTGATAGTTGTTGTTGAATCCTTGGTTGTAGTTGTGATGGTGGTTGTTTCCTCCATTATTGAACATGCCTCTTGATTGTCCATAGCCTCCTCTCTAAAAGCCTCTTCCTCTCTAGATTTCTTTTTGTTCTTAAAGCATTCATCTGTGCTATGATTGGTCAAGCCATAAATGTTGCAAGGTGAAGAATTATATGGTCTCCCCCTGCCTTGCTTTCCTCCTCTGCCATTTCCTCTAGTACCTCTTCCTCTACCTGTGAAATTTATGATCTACCTTACTATCTACTCCTCTTCTATTTCTTGTCCAATACTCCGAAGTTGGTTAGCTACATCCTTCATCTTGGTCACATAGTTAGCTACACTTTGCTTTGGTTGCTCTTCAAAGTTGTAAACTCCATCCAAAGCTGGTTCTTTTTGGTCCTTGTATTTGATTAGAAGTATGAAGATAGCACATCCCAAGTCTCTTGGGAAGTCTTACAACTCCTAATATGAGGTAACAAAAAATCAGAGATTGAATTGAGTATGTAAGACCTTGCTAGAACATCCTTTGCACACCATGCAGCTAGTCTCTCTTGCTCCTCTTTTGTAGGTTGATTTTTTCTTCTAAATGTTGTTATCTCTTCATCTTTAGAGATGTATCCATAAAAGCTTATTCCTTGGAGGTAAGCCTTCATCCTTACAGACCATGCTGGATGATTGTCCCCGTCCAATTTATCAATGATTGATGGAAATTGATCTCCCATTTTACCTTGATGTTTCTCTGATACCTCTATTGGAGGAGATGGTGGACACCTTCTAGAGATGAGATGGTGCTGAAAATTCCTACTTCACACCAGCCAAAGTTGAGTTGAGGAGTGCAGACTAGACCCCTTGATCTTTCCAAAAAGTACACCTAATCACCTAGGTGATTCTCAAATCATTGGATATTATAGATAACATGGACATTGACCTTGAACCAAAAACTTTTTATTTTGGTCACTATACCTGCTCAAGGAAATGAACAGTTCTCTTTCTATGCTAACAATTTGACAAAATCCTTTTGGGACCATGCTGGATGATTGTCCCCGTCCAATTTATCAATGATTGATGGAAATTGATCTCCCATTTTACCTTGATGTTTCTCTGATACCTCTATTGGAGGAGATGGTGGACACCTTCTAGAGATGAGATGGTGCTGAAAATTCCTACTTCACACCAGCCAAAGTTGAGTTGAGGAGTGCAGACTAGACCCCTTGATCTTTCCAAAAAGTACACCTAATCACCTAGGTGATTCTCAAATCATTGGATATTATAGATAACATGGACATTGACCTTGAACCAAAAACTTTTTATTTTGGTCACTATACCTGCTCAAGGAAATGAACAGTTCTCTTTCTATGCTAACAATTTGACAAAATCCTTTTGGGGATATCTAATTAACTTAGATATCTTACTTCCACAATTTATTTCACTCAAAATGATCAACTAAGAAAGGAGAATGATCTTTAGCAAGTCTAGGGTGTATCCCGACTTTTTAGGAGCTGAACAGATAGCAGACCAGAGAACAGTAATGCAAAGACTGCTTGAAAATGACTAAAGCAATCAAGATGAAAATTTCTAGCATATAACTAGACTATCTAAGGAAGCTATAGAAATTTAAATCACTCATAATGATTAAGTACATGTTGAGAAATAGCTCTGAGAAATTCATTGTTCTAAGTAGCACTTGCCAGAGTAGAGACAAGAGAACATGATCATGTATGTATTAATGCACATAAATTACAATGATATTGGCAATGAATGATTTAGGGCAATGGTAGAGCTATAGTGTGAGCTCAAAACCCAAGTAGAATCCCTCTGAAAACTCTTCCAAATCGGGCTCTATTGCATGCAACTTTTTGAGTCACTTTTATAGCTAAAGTTGGAGCCAATCTTCAACTTTTGAATTTCAAACTCTACCAAAAAGTGTACCTAAAGTTTAGGACTTCCTTTTTCATCAATTTTCCACCCAAAATCTCATAATTGATCCTCCAAACTCCATGTGAATGTAAGTGCCTTTTTTACATCTACACTTTTACAAGGAGTAAAATCAAAGTTTTACAAGTGGGCATTCATATGTGACTTCATGTGTGTACGTAGAAGTGAATAGCTAATTGTCCAAGTATGTAGGCTTGGATCTATTTGCATCAACACCTACCATAATAAAAAATCCCATAAGTGTTGGGCAAATTATAGAGAAAGGATTGCAGGTAAGATTCACAAGGAATGAAGCCTTTGTTGAAGATCCACAATAGGGATTCAAGAGAATAGGAAAAGGAGAGAAGATAGGTAGACTCTTTACATTTGAACTCCAAGACACTAGAAATATATCTCTACTCAATTATGGTAGATAGACCCTATCAGAATTAGAAATGTGGCACAAACGATTGGCTCATATAGGTGAAAGGAACTTGAAGCAAATATACAAGGATCAAAGTGTGCTTGGCCTACAAAATATTTCCAAGCAACACATGATATATAAATGGAGTGCTTGTCAGCTTGGGAAATCGCACAGACAACCCTTCATGAAGAAAGGATACATTCATGGAGACTTGTTGGAGCTAGTTCACACAAATGTTTGGGGAACTAGGAAGGATCTTTCAATTTCAAGATCAAGGTACTATGTGTCTTTTATTGATGATTGTAGTAGATGGACCATACTATACTTTATGAAAGCATAAGGATGAAGTCTTCTCATGTTTCAAGAAGTACCTTGCCCTTGTTGAAAATCAAATAGGTAAAATACTAAAAAGGTTAAGGTCAAATGGAGGGGGAGATTATTTCTCCCATGATTTTGATGCTTATCTCCAAGAGAGAGGAATCAAATGAGAGATTAAAACTAGGTACACTCCAAAGCAAAATGGAGTGGTAGAAAGAAGAAATAGGACCATAGTTGAAGCTGCATGGCCTATTCTCAATGAGAAGAAATTACCAAATTACTTGTCAACAGAGACTATATCTACAGCCACCTATCTTATCAATAGACTCCCATCAAAGGCATTGGATGGGATGACACCCTATGAAGCATGGATTGGAAGAAGACCTAGCCTGGAAATTGGATTGCAAGAAGACCTAGCCTGAACAACACAAGGAAGAAGAAGAAGCTTGGAGCACAACTCACAATACTTAATGTATTACCACTAAAATGTACAAAGATAAGTAACCTATTAGGGCTATATGCGTATATACAAGCTAGGGGAAAAAAACCTCCTAAAGAGGGAAAAAAGTGCCCCAATGGTCGTAGTGTGTTCACACACATCACGACCTAAATATATCAACAAATCCCCCTAGGAGTGATGCTATGAACAAGGAGCTGTCACTCATGTATAAGAAAGTGCCAAGCTGTGTGGAATCACTCCACAAAAGGAAGTAAGCCCAAAGCTTTGCAAAAAACTTCAAACTTCTCCCTAGGCTGAGCCTTCGTGAAAAGGTCTACAATGTTCTCTTATGTGGGCACATATACCAAGTTGATCTCCCCAGCAAAGAACCTCTCACTGACATAATGATAATGCACCTCAATGTGCTTAGTGCGAGCATGGAACACAAGGTTCCTCGCAACTGCCAATGCATTGTGACTGTCAGTGAAGATGGTGGTGGTAGAAGACTGTCCAACATCCAAATCAGCCATAAGGCATCTAAGCCACAGATATTCAATAGTTGCTCTCAAAGCTACCCTATACTCAGCCTCACAACTGGAAGTGGCCATAGTAGGCTGTGTTGGATGTGATGGCTGGGTACAATCAGAAGATCAAGTTGGTGCTGCTAGACCTGCTTCACACCTGCCCTCTTTTCTCTTCAGATTTGGTTTGGAGACTCCTTGAGCTTCCAAATGACACCAAGAAACTATATATGTACTTTACAAAGTGATTGAGTAATGATCAAATCAAAACAGATAAGTTTGAACCTTCATAAGTCCAAAAACTTGCTATTCCTGTAGTGACACCTGCTCAGTCTTAAGCTCAGTGTGTCCAGCACACTTACAATTGGTCTAATTCCTTCTGGGAGTATTAAATTAACTTAACAAGCTACTATTAGCAAGTTAAATCACTCCAAATGACAAACTATACACTGAGCATGATGTTTAGCAAAATCAGGGACACCCCCGACTTTTTAGGAATCACACAGAAATATACCAGTGATCACTTCGATAGCGATTTCTCCCAATTGGCTGAATAGATTGACTTGAAACTTTGTAGTGTTGTAGAATTCTTTGAGCTGGTTCCAATGAGCCCTGGATCATCAAATTTGGTTCAGTAGATCTTGAGATATGCTTTGTTGAAGTTGACAGACTTGGAGGTAGTCACTCAGAGAAAACACAGAGTAAAAAACTATGAGTATATGTATTGATACTATCAAATGTACATTCCCATTGGCATGTAGAATGATGCCCAATGGTACTCAGAAGTGTAGGCTAGGTAGTAGCTCTCACACTCTCACAAATATGCTTGGATTAGCCTCGGGAAGAGTGTAACTAAACCCGCGACTTTTACATTGACTTTTATAGATGTTTTGAAGGAATTTGAATTTCAAAATTCAAATGTAGGCTCCCTCAAATCTCTCAACTAATCTCATGGAGATATTCTCTCCATTCATACCTTTCAAATTCCACGACTTTTGAAAGTAGGTACAAATACAAGAAGTCACTTTGACCTTTACATAAAGTAATAAGTAACTAAGCATAGGCATGTGTTCCTATGCTCTTTCTTGAAATGAAGTAATCCAAACTTTTGCAATAAACTTCAATGTTGATATCCAAAGCTAAGTGATATTTGTGCAATCTTCATGTTGAGTCTTCAAGGCACAAAACAAGTCCAAGTGTTAAGGCTTGTTTGCACCAACAGCTCCCCCTCAAGCCAAACACTTGCTTGAGTCTTCATCTTTAGTCTTCAATAATATCCTGTAATCCAATCATGGATTTAAACCTGCATAACTTGCTCCCATCCAAAGCTTTTGTAAGCAAATCTGCACATTGAATATTAGTGGATACATATGACAATTGGATTTCTTTGCTAAGTAGTTTCTCCCTCACATAGTGGTAATGAACCTCTATGTGTTTTGTCCTAGCATGATACACAGGATTAGCAGCTAAATGAAGTGAACTTGTGTTATCACCAAATATGATAGGTGGCCTTGTGTATAGTCCCAATTCTGAATAGAGTAACTTTAACCATATTGATTCTTGAGTGGCATTGGCTAGCCCTCTGTACTCTGCCTCAGTAGATGATAGAGCCACTGTGGGTTGTTTCTTGGATGACCAAGAAATTGGTTTATCACCTGCAAAGCATATGTAACCAGATGTACTCCTCCTGTCATCCTTGCAACCTGCCCAATCTGCATCTGAGTATACCTTGATATCAATGTCTGATGAATATGGATAATACAAACCATGATTTTGTGTTCCCTTTAGGTACTTTACTATCTTCTTGGCTGCCTCCAAATGTGGTACTCTTGGCTTATGCATAAATTGGCTAAGTACACTGACACCATATGAGATATCAATTCTAGTTAAGGTAGCATAATTAAGACTACCTACCAAACTTTGGTAACCTGTAATATCCTTGAGTTCTTCTCCTTCATGTGCACTGAGTTTGTGGTTGACCTCCATAGGAATGTTTGAGACTTTAGCTTCCTGCAAGTTAAACTTCTTGACCATGTCCTGAATGTACTTCTTCTGAGTAATGAATATACCTGAATTTGTGTAGACCAATTCAAGTCCTAGGAAGTACTTCAATAATCCAAGATCATTGATCTTGAATTCCTTCATCATTTGACCTTTGATATGTCTAATTCCTTGAACATCATTTCCTGTAATAATGATGTCATCAACATAGACACACAAGTATATTACCTCTGAATTGTTCTTCTTTATAAACAATGAAGTATCTGCTTTACTCATCACAAATCCTTGATCCAAGAGATATGTTGTCAACCTATAGTTCCATGCTCTAGGTGCCTGCTTCAATCCATACAGAGCTTTCTTCAATTTGCAAACATGATTTACCTTATTGGGATCTTCATAGCCAGGTGGTTGTGACATGTAGACCTCTTCAGATATCCATCCATTCAAGAATGCATTCTTCACATCCAATTGGTACATGTTCCAATTTTTGGATGCAGCTACACTCACCATAATTCTGATAGTTGGCATCTTTGCCACAAGAGAAAATGTCTCCTCATAATCAATGCCTTGGGTTTGTGCAAAACCCTTGGCTACCAACCTAGCTTTGTACCTGCTTATTGTACCATCTGAGTTCCTTTTGAGTTTGTAGATCCATCTGGATCCTATGACCTTCATGGAGTCCTTCTTGGGTACCAAGTCCCAAGTATCACTCTCCTTGAGAGCCTCCATTTCTTCATCCATTGCTTCCTTCCATTCTGGTTTAGTAATAGCTTCCTCAAATGTACCTGGTTCTTCACTTAAGATATCCTTTGCAAGATATACAGAGTGCTTGGTTACAAGTGAAGTATCATATCCATACCTAATAGGTTTCTTCTTTTCCCTTGAAGATCTCCTCATAGCTTGAGTTGAGGATTCTGGATTGTCTTCAAGTTGCTTCATCTTCATCTTCCCTTTGGATTTCCAAGCTTTGAATTCTTCAATGTTGATGGTGTCTTCATCATCTGAACTTGTATCCTCATTCTGAGTTGGTTCTTGTCTGACAAGCTTTGGAAAGTCTTCTTCCATATCATAAGGTAAACTCACTTTCCTGCACTCATTATCATACCATGAATCATTTTCATCAAAGATGACATCTCTGCTTACCTTGAAGCTTTTGTTTGAGGGGTTATAGAACCTGTATCCTTTCTGATTCACATCATAACCAATAAAGATACACTTTTCAGCCTTAGGGTCTAGCTTTCCCCTTACCTGTGAGGGAATATGCACATATGCAACACACCCAAAGATCTTGCAATGATCTAGAGAAGGTCTCTTACCATGCCAAGCCTCATAGGGTGTCATTCCATCAAGTGTCTTTGATGGCAACCTATTGATTAAGTATGTGGCAGTAGATACACTCTCTGCCCAAAGATAATTTGGTAGTTTCTTCTCATTAAGCATAGACCTAGCTGTCTCCACAATGAGTCTATTTCTTCTTTCAGCTACCCCATTTTGTTCAGGTGAGTACCTTGTGGTAATCTCCCTCTTGATGCCTCTTTCCTGCAAGAACTCTTCAAAATCATTGGAGAAGTATTCTCCACCACCATCAGACCTTAACCTCTTCAAATGTCTACCTGTTTGATTCTCTACTAATGCAAGATACCTTTTGAAGCAATTAAATACTTCATCTTTATGTTTCATGAAGTACAAGACAGTCCATCTGCTATAATCATCTATAAAAGATACATAGTACCTTGATCCAGATATGGATGGCTCCTTGCTTGGTCCCCACACATCTGTATGCACCAATTCCAAGTAGTCTTCATGCATAAATCCTTTCTTGGTATATGGCAACCTGTGTGACTTACCAAATTGACAAGCCCCACACTTGTATATCATGTGTTGCTTGGATACATTAGGTATCCCAAGCACACATTGATCTCTGCTCATCTGCTTTATGGTTCTCTCTCCAATGTGACCCAATCTCTTGTGCCACATCTCCAATTCTGATAGGGTTTGGTCCCTATAGTTGTACAAGGCAATATTTTTAGTATCCTCAAGTTCAAAGGTAAATAGTCTACCTGACTTCTCTCCCTTGGCTATCCTTCTGAATCCATGTCTTGGATCCTCCACAAATGCACCATGTTGAGTGAACCTGACCTGTAGACCTTTTTCAACAATCTGACCTACACTCATCAGATTCTTGGTGATTGTTGGAACATACAATACTCTGCTTAGCAAATTCTGATTACCATCACTTGTTTTGACATTACCTACTTTAACCACTGAGTGTTTAGTGTCATCACCTGTCTGCACTTGGTGCTTGCCTTTAGGTTCTTCCAAATCAGAGAGTAAGGCAACATTCCCAGCTACATGGTTAGAGCAACCTGAATCAATATAGAACAAATGATCATCATTGATACCTGATTTAGATGTCATGTTCATAATCAACAAGGAATCATCTTGATCCTCTGCATAATTGTTGTAATCCTTTCTATTCCTGTATCCTCCTTGATAATTGCCATTGTGATTGTAACTATTGTTGTAGTTGTTGTTGTAATTATTGTTGTAGCCATGGTAGCCTTGAGATTGATTGAACCTGCCTCTGCCTTGGGAGTATCCTCCTCTTTGGTGACCTCTTCCTCTTTGGTTCTTGTAGTTTTTGTAGCATTCATCTGTAGTATGGTTAGACAAGCCACAAATATTGCATGGAGATTGATTATAGGGTCTCCCCCTACCTGACTTACCTCCTCTGCCCCTACCTCTAGATGATCTACCTCTCCCTGCATAGTTTGCTTGGGAGGTGGATCCTTCATCATCAACCTTCTTGCTTTTACCCTTATCTTTAGACTTCTTATCTGTATATAGGGCAGAGGGATTGTTACCTTTTGATTGCTCTCCATTCTTTGTGATCTTGGCTTCATGTGTAAAGAGTTGTCCAATCAGAGTTGTTAGATCAGGTGCTTGAATGTCCATGTACAAGTCCATTGCAGTGGTAAAGCTCTCCCACTTGTCATCTGCTTTGAGTCCATTGATCACTTGTCTAACAATTTGCTCTTCTTCAATCTCTTCTCCAACACTTGCAAGTTGATCTGCTATATCTTTGACTTTGGTGACAAAATCTGAAACACATTGTTTTGATTGTTTCCTAAGAGTTGTAAACTCAATCCATAGCTGATTCTTTCTGGCCCTTGTGCTTGATGAGAAGTATGTTGACAAGGTCTCCCAAGTCTCTTGGGAAGTCTTACAGTTCCTAACATGAGGTAGAAGGAAATCAGAGATAGAGTTTAGAAGATATGACCTTGCTAAAGCATCTTTAGCACACCATTGATTAAGTCTCTCATGCTCATCCTTTGTAGGTAGGCCTCTGGTTTTGAATGAGGGCAACTCCTCATCTCCTGATATGTATCCATACAAGCTTCTCCCTTGTAGATAAGTCTTCATTCTTAATGACCATGCCTGGTAGTTATTCCTATCCAATTTGTCAATAAAGGAAGGGAAACCATCACCCATGATTACCTTGTTTGCTCTGATACCACTGTTGGATGTGATGGCTGGGTACAATCAGAAGATCAAGTTGGTGCTGCTAGACCTGCTTCACACCTGCCCTCTTTTCTCTTCAGATTTGGTTTGGAGACTCCTTGAGCTTCCAAATGACACCAAGAAACTATATATGTACTTTACAAAGTGATTGAGTAATGATCAAATCAAAACAGATAAGTTTGAACCTTCATAAGTCCAAAAACTTGCTATTCCTGTAGTGACACCTGCTCAGTCTTAAGCTCAGTGTGTCCAGCACACTTACAATTGGTCTAATTCCTTCGGGGAGTATTAAATTAACTTAACAAGCTACTATTAGCAAGTTAAATCACTCCAAATGACAAACTATACACTGAGCATGATGTTTAGCAAAATCAGGGACACCCCCGACTTTTTAGGAATCACACAGAAATATACCAGTGATCACTTCGATAGCGATTTCTCCCAATTGGCTGAATAGATTGACTTGAAACTTTGTAGTGTTGTAGAATGCTTTAAGCTGGTTCCAATGAGCCCTGGATCATCAAATTTGGTTCAGTAGATCTTGAGATATGCTTTGTTGAAGTTGACAGACTTGGAGGTAGTCACTCAGAGAAAACACAGAGTAAAAAACTATGAGTATATGTATTGATACTATCAAATGTACATTCCCATTGGCATGTAGAATGATGCCCAATGGTACTCAGAAGTGTAGGCTAGGTAGTAGCTCTCACACTCTCACAAATATGCTTGGATTAGCCTCGGGAAGAGTGTAACTAAACCCGCGACTTTTACATTGACTTTTATAGATGTTTTGAAGGAATTTGAATTTCAAAATTCAAATGTAGGCTCCCTCAAATCTCTCAACTAATCTCATGGAGATATTATCTCCATTCATACCTTTCAAATTCCACGACTTTTGAAAGTAGGTACAAATACAAGAAGTCACTTTGACCTTTACATAAAGTAATAAGTAACTAAGCATAGGCATGTGTTCCTATGCTCTTTCTTGAAATGAAGTAATCCAAACTTTTGCAATAAACTTCAATGTTGATATCCAAAGCTAAGTGATATTTGTGCAATCTTCATGTTGAGTCTTCAAGGCACAAAACAAGTCCAAGTGTTAAGGCTTGTTTGCACCAACAGGCTGCATCTTGCTCAACCAAGATATGCACGAGCTACCAAGCATGAAGAAAAAACCACTAGTGGACACACAAGTGTCATAGCAACGAGCCTAGTTAGAGTCACAAAAAGCATGTCAATTTGGAAGTGGCCACAGTAGGCTGCTTCTTGCTCAACCAAGATATGCATGAGCTACCAAGCATGAAGCAAAAACCACTAGTGGAGACACCAATGTCATAGCAGTGAGCCTAGTCAGAGTTAGAAAAAGCTTCAAACATCTCCCTAGGCTGAGCCTTCGTGAAAAGGTCTATGATCTTCTCCTGTGTGGGCACATATACCAAATTGACCTCCCCAGCAAAGAACCTCTCGCTGACATAATGATAATGCACCTCAATGTGCTTAGTGTGAGCATGGAACACAAGGTTCCTCGCAACTGCCAATGCGCTATGACTATCAGTGAAGATGGTGGTGGCAGAAGACTGTCCAACATCCAAAACAGCCATAAGGCATCTGAGCCACAGATATTCAACAGTCACTCTCAAAGCTTCCCTATACTCAGCATCACAACTGGAAGTGGCCACAGTAGGCTACTTCTTGCTCAACCAAGATATGCATGAGCTACCAAGCATGAAGCAAAAATCACTAGTGGACACACGAGTGTCATAGCAACAAGCCTAGTCAGAGTTAGAAAAGCATGTAAATCTGGCGTTAGTGATCCCCCCTTGGGATAAAACAATCCAAGTAGTCGGGTACCACTCAAGTAGCGAAAGATGTGCTTAATTGCTTGCCAATGCTTAACTCCTCGGCAATGCATAAACCTACTCAGCTGTGAGACAAAAAACTGAATATCTAGCCGAGTAATGCATAAGTAAATCAAGCATCCAATAGCTTGCTGATAGAGAACATCATCAAATACATCTCCAACATCATGAAGACTCAATCGTAAACCTGTGTCCATAGGACTAGCAATATGCTTACAGTCTTCAAGGCCAAAACGCTGCAATAATGTGTCAATATATTTCATTTGACACAAAGCCATTCCACCGTCAAGTTGCATAAAATGAATGCCCAAATAATGATGCGAATGCCCCAAATCAGAAATCTCAAATGACGCATGCAAATCAGCCTTAAAATCAGCAATATGTTTGTCATGAGGACAAGTGAGCAGCATGTCATCAATATACACAACAATGATCAGAAGCACATCATTAGCACACTTAACATACAAGGTGCTCTCAATTGGACTATTCTCAAAACCATGCACAATTAGATAGGCATGTAACTTTTCATACCAAGCACGTTGTGCTTGCTTTAAACCATATAATGCCTTCTTTAATGTGCAAACCGAGTTTTCTTGCCCTTTTTGCACTAACCCATGGGGCTGAAAGACATACACTTCTTCATGAAAGTCACCATTCAAAAATGTTGTTTTAATGTCCAATTGATGTACATTCCAACCAAGATGAGCTGTAAGTGCACATATGCTATGAACAGTAGTCATTCGACATGTAGGTGCAAAGGTCTCATCAAAATCAATGCCTCTTTCCTACGCATAAACCTTTGCAATAAGCCTAGCCTTATACTTGTGAACTATTCCATTAGTTCTACACTTCAACTTGTATACCCACTTAGTTCCAATGGCTTTCTTGCTAGTAGGAAAGTCACATAAAGATCAGGTACCATTTTTCATGATAGCATCATATTTAGATTGCATTGCAGCCATCCAATGTTCAAAATTTTGTGCTTCATCAAATGAAACAGGCTCAGTCTCATCACAAAGACTAGAGGTAATCATAGCCTAGCAATCTGATGCAACAGAGGCACTATGAGAACGTGAATGTGTACAGTATGATAGAGATGCATCTAATTTACTATCACGCAAAGTTTGCACCAGCCATTTTGGCATAGTTTTTGCCTCCTCAATATCAGCTCTCTCATCAACAAGTGCATCATGTAAATCTGCATCAGAAATAGAATGATCTACATCATCACATGAAACCTATATAGGCAAAGAAGTTGCATCATTAGGACCAGCAATAAACTACCCACCTATAAAAAGAGGAAGCAAAGTGTCCTTAGAGCTAATAGATGTCTCTTTTGTACATGAAAGTAAAGGATGAATAGCAACTTCCACAAAAACAACATCATGGCTAACCAAAATGCATTTAGTCTGTGGATGATAGAGACAATAGCCTTTGCTTTCAAAAGTGTACCCAGCAAAAATACATTTTACTACTTTAACATCTAATTTCCTGCGATGTTATTTAGGCACTAATGCATATGGAAGACAACCAAAACACACAGATGAGCAACAGATGGCTTGCGACCATGCCAAGCTTCATATGGAGTGATAGGCTGCAGTGCTTTAGTGAGAAACCTGTTAAGTACATATGTTGCACACATGACAACCTCAATCCAAAAACTATGTGGTAAGGCTTGACTCTTGACCATACACCTCGCCATCTCCATGAGTGACCTATTCTTCTCTTCATAACTCCATTCTATTGCGGTGTATATGGCACTATACACTGATGTTTTATCCCATTTTCAGCCATAAATGCATTAAAGTAAGAAGACATATATTCCCTCCCTTGATCAGAGTGGAGGTTGCCCATTTTACATGCTGATAGATTTTTAGCCAAAACTGTTTGAAGCACATGAACACTTCAGAATTTGCTTTCAATGGATATACCCATGCATGCCTAGAAAAATCATCAATGAAAGTCAGGAAGTAAAGATAGTCTCCAATAGAAGATGTCTGCACAGGACCACAGACATCACTGTGAACAAGATGCAATTTTTGACTATCTCGAACTTAACCATCTTTTGGAAAGGAGGAATGTTGCATTTTGCCCAAAATATAGCCTCCATAGACATGTTTTCCGGGTGCCTCAAGTTTGAGCAAAGAGGACACCATTTTAGATTTCTGTAGGTGTAGCAAACTAGCAAAATTCAGATGACCAAAGCATGCATGCGAAACCTTTGCATCTGACGTAGCCTGAGAATCATGTACTGCACATGACGAATCATTCATGGATTTTTCATAGTATATGAGCTTATACAGCCCATGACATAAAATTCCAAAAGCAATAATCACATCACCATTTGACAGATCATTAATTGTACACCTATCATCAATAAATTTCACAACCAAGACAATCTTGGCTAAAGTTGAAACTGATAATAGATTCTTCTTCCATTTAAAAAAGTGAAAGAACTACCATCAGTAGTATTCAGAATCATCTTACCAACTCCCACAACAGGATAAGAGGAGTTGTTGGTGCATGTGATAGTATTCCCTATAGGGGCAGGCTCAAGGCAAGTGAAGAAACTGCGCTACAAGGTAATATGTTTGGTTGCCCCACTATCAAAATACCAAAGATCTGAGTCTACTGCAGACATACATGTTGATATATTAAGGTAGTGATGTGTGTGAACACACTAGGTCCGCTGGGGCACTTTTTTCCCTCTTTAGGAGGTTTTTTTCCCCAGCTTGTATATACGCCTATTGCCCTAATGGGATACTTATCTTTGTACATTCTCTAGTAATACATTCAGTATTGTGTGTTGTGTTCCAAGCTTCTTCTTCTTCCTTGTGTTGTTTGCGTGCTTCCGCAGATGTCTAACTCCAACAATTGGTATCAGAGCAGGTCGTCGCTTCATCTAGGGCACCATCGACACTCCTTCGGTTGCAGTCTCAGAATCGCACGACCTTTGGTGAGCATACTCAGCATGTTTTTGAGCTCGTTTTGGCCTCCGAACGCACTATCGTAGTGCTTATGCAGGCTATTTTGTCTTTTTGTGCCAAAGGTATATACCAGTTTCTGTTCCCCAGTATAAGCGTCTCAAAGTCTAGTACAGGTCTAGTGGAATTTGTCTGGGCAATTCTGTTCAACTTTTTGAGATAGAGTCAATTTTCTGCATCAAGGTATTTTAGTCACTGACCATGGCTGAAAGCAGTGATGTATTCCGTATGTTGGCTGTTGGTTGTTGAGGATAAGTTGGATGGTACCAACTACCTGTTATGGGCTTATATGATGTGACATGTGTTGGTTGCAAAAGGACTGTGGAACATTGTGTAGGGTGTCGAAAAACATCCTATCACACCTGCAACTATTACAACTGCAGGTACTAAAGTTGATGTAGAAGGTGTAGAAGATGATGATATTTTGCATATTCCTGATCGTGTTGCGGTTTCTGCTACACCTACTGTAGAGCAGATTCACTGGGATGGCAGAGATGCCCAGGCACATGCATTGATAGCTTTGTCTATCAAACGTACCATTATTCCTCACATTCACTCTTGCACAACAGCTAAGGATGCTTGGGATACACTTACCACATTGTACCAAGCCAGGAATGAGGCTCGTGTTGCTTACCTCCGAAAACAGTTGGAGAGTGAGCACATGAATGAAGGTGATTCTATGGATAGTTTCCTAACGAAGATCAAAGACTTGAAGGAACAGTTGATTTCTATTGATGAGGTTATACCAGATAGCTCACTTGTGCAGACCGTTCTGAATGGTCTTCCTGATTCATATCAGAGTTTTGCTTCTACTCTTCGGTTGATGATGAAAGGCAATCCAAATGCCTTATCATTTGAGGAGTTGGTCTCTGTTCAGTTGCAGGAAGATTAGTCCAGGCAGAACAGGCCCATTATGCGAGTTGTAGATCAAGCTTTCTTGGCTAGTCAGAAGGGCAAAGGAAAATGGAGCTCTTCAACTAGTAAGCAGAAATCTGTTAATTCTGCATATTCGAAGAAGGAAGATAAAGATGAGAAGAAATCAAAAAAGCAGAAATTCTTTTGTAAGTACTGTAAAGGGAATGATCATATCATAAAGAACTGTCCAAAACTGGCTGCTAAAGAAGCAAAGAAGAAAGAGGTTGGAATGGCTGTTGTAGAGGCCTCTACATGAAAAACAGAGTCTGCTAATCTTGCGGAGGAAGAAGAATGGGTGTTTACTACTATATATAGTTTTGACCCATCTTCTCATGGGTAGTGCATGACTACAGTAGACTCAGATGTTTGGTATTTTGATAGTGGGGCGACCAAACATATTACCTCGCAGTGCAGTTTCTTCTCTTCACTCGAGCCTGCCCCTACAGGGAATACTGTTATGGCACCAACAACTCCTCTTATCCTGTTATGGGAGTTGGTAAGATCATTTTGACTATTGCTAATGGTAGTTCTTTCACTTTGTCAGATGCTTTATTTGTGCCAGGGATCAAGAAGAACCTGTTATCAGTTTTTGCATTAGCCAAGATTGGCTTGGTTGTGAAATTTGTTGATGACAGGTGTACAGTTCATGATCTGTCAAATGGCGATATGATTATTGCTTCTGGCATTTTATGTCGTGGGTTGTATAAGCTCATAGACTATGAAATTGTTTTATCCCAAGGGGGATCACTACCGCCAAATTTACATGCTTTTTTTTACTTTGATTGGGCTCGTTGCTATGACGCTCATGTGTCCACTAGTGGTTTTTGCTTCTAGCTTGGTTGCTCATGCATATCTTGGTTGAGCAAGAAGCAGCCTACTGTGGCTACTTCTGATTGTGAAGCTGAGTATAGGGCAGCTGTCACAACAATTGTTGAGTGTGTGTGGCTCGCATGTCTTATGGTTAATTTGGGTGTTGGCCAGTTTTCTACTGTTGGGAGTGATGGTTGGATGCACTCAGAAGATTGAGTAGATGCTGCTAATCCTCCTTTGCACCAGCCCTCAGTGACTCCAGATATGATTAGTAGACTCCTTGAGCTTCCAAATGATACCAAAAAATACTATATGTACTTTGGAAAAGGTTTGAGTAATGACTTGATCAAAACAGACAAGTTTGTAAATCACAAGGTTCAAAAACTTTCTATTTTTGTCTTGATATCTGCTGAGTCTTTCACTCAGTATGACCAGTGTAGTTACAATTAGCAAAATTCCTTCTAGAGATATTCTATTAGCTTAGTAAGCTACCATTTGCAAGTGGAATGAGTTAAAATGATAGACTATACTCAGAGAAATCACTTTAGCAAGATTAGAGACACTCCCGACTTTTTAGGAGCACTGTAGAAAAATACCAGAGACCAGTTCGATGATGATTTCTCGAAAATGGCTGAGCCAATTGACTTCAAACTTTGTATGTGTATAGAAGACTTTGAGCTGAATCCAATGTGCTTTGAATCACTTTATTTGGTTCAGTAGATCGTGAGATATGCCCTGTTGAAGTTGACAGACTTGGAGATGGTAACTCAGAGAAACCAGAGATTATGAATGTAATGATATGTATTAATTCACATTGATGTACATTCCCATTGACATGATAAACATTGTCAAATGGTACTCTGAGGTGTAGGCTATGAAAGAGTCCTCACACACTCAAATGTTGATGCAAGGTTGCCTCGGGATCTGAGCTAAGTGGACAAGCTAACCCGCGACTTTTTGATTGTGTCTTTTATAGAAGTTGAGTTGAGATTTGAATTTGAATTCAAATTCAAATCTCCTTCAATCACTCCTCTAAAAGTAGGGAGATATTATCTCCAATTACACCATCCAAATTCCACGACTCTAATCAGTTAGGTGTGTATACATAATGCCAAGTCATTTAGACTTTTACAAGGAGTAAAAGGTAATAACACATAAGACTAGGTTTCTATGGTTTTTGCTCCTCATTTAGATATCCTTCAAGGGGTCCAAGCCAAAGGTGAAGGCTTGATTTGCACCAACAACTCCCCCTCAAGCCAAACACTTTGGCTCAAGTCTTCATCTTTAGTCTTCAATCACATCCTGCAATCCAATCATGGATTTAAATCTGCATAGCTTGTTTCCATCCAATGCCTTTGTAAGTAAATCTGCACATTGCATATTAGTAGACACATATGTCAATTGAATGTCTTTACTTAGCAACTTCTCTCTCACATAGTGGTAGTGAACCTCTATGTGTTTTGTCCTAGCATGATAAATTGGATTAGCTGCAAGGTGAAGAGAGCTAGTGTTATCTCCAAATATGATTGGTGGCCTTGTATATAGACCTAACTCTGTATATAGAAGCTTCAACCAGATAGCTTCTTGAGTGGCATTGGCAAGCCCTCTATACTCTGCTTCAATGGATGACAATGCCACTGTAGGTTGTTTCTTGGCTGACCAAGAAATAAGCTTATCTCCTGCAAAACAAATGTAGCCTGAGGTGCTCCTCCTATCATCCTTGCATCCTGCCCAATCTGCATCTGAATACACTTTAATATCAATATCTGATGTATAAGGAAAGTACAAACCATGACTTTGAGTTCCCTTCAGATACTTCAAGATCTTCTTGGTGCCTCTAGGTGAGGTACCCTTGGTTTGTGCATGAATTGACTAAGCACACTAACTCCATATGCTATGTCAATTCTTGTCAAGGTAGCATAATTCAAACTACCTACGATACTTTGGTATCCTGTGATGTCTTGGACTTCTTCACCTTCATGAGCACTTAGCTTTAGGTTGACCTCCATTGGAGTAGTAGATACTTTAGCATCCTGCAAACCAAACTTCTTGACCATATCCTGTACATACTTCTTTTGAGTGATGTAGATACCTGAATTTGTGTAGACCAATTCAAGGCCTAAGAAATACTTTAATAATCCAAGATCATTGATCTTGAATTCCTTCATCATCTGTCCTTTGATATGTCTAATTCCCTGAACATCATTTCTTGTAATAATGATGTCATCAACATAGACACATAAATATATTACCTCTGTACTACTTCTCTTTATAAACAGAGAAGTGTCTGCCTTACTCATTACAAAACCTTGATCTTGAAGATAGGTTGTCAACCTATAATTCCATGCTCTAGGTGCCTGCTTCAAACCATATAGAGCCTTCTTCAATCTACAAACATGATTTACCTTATTGGGTTCTTCATAGCCAGGTGGTTGTGACATGTAGAATTCTTCAGATATCCATCCATTCAAGAATGCATTCTTCACATCCAATTGGTACATGTTCCAATTTTTGGATGCAGCTACACTCACCAAAACTCTGATAGTTGGCATCTTGGCCACAGGAGAAAATGTCTCCTCATAATCAATGCCTTGGGTTTGTGCAAAACCCTTGGCTACCAACCTAGCTTTATACCTGTTTATTGTACCATCTGAGTTCCTCTTGAGTTTATAGATCCATCTGGATCCTATCACTTTCATAGATTCTTTCTTGGGTACCAAGTCCCAAGTGTCACTCTCTTTTAGAGCCTGCATTTCTTCATCCATTGCTTCCTTCCATTCTGGTTTAGTGATTGCTTCTTCAAATGAACCTGGTTCTTCATTCAATAGATCTTTTGCAAGATATACAGAATGCTTGGTTACACGGGAAGTATCATACCCATACCTAATAGGCTTCTTCTTTTCTCTCTGAGATCTCCTCATTGCTTGTGTTGAGGATTCTGGTTTATCTTCTAGTTGCTTCATCTTCATCTTCCCTTTGGATTTCCAAGCCTTGAACTCTTCAAGGTTTATGGTATCATCATCATCTGAGCTTGAATCTTCTTGCTGAATTGGTTCCTCCTTTGTGAGCCTTGGGAAGTCTTCTTCCATATCATAGGGTAGACTAACCTTCCTGCATTCATTCTCATACCATGAGTCATTCTCATCAAAGATGACATCTCTGCTTACCTTGAAGCCTTTGTTTGTTGGGTTGTAGAATCTGTATCCCTTTTGGTTCAAATCATAACCAATGAAGATACATTTTTCAGCCTTAGGGTCTAGCTTTCCCCTTACCTATGAGGGAATATGCACATATGCTACACAACCAAAGATTTTGCAATGATCCAGAGAAGGTCTCTTACCATGCCAAGCTTCATATGGTGTCATGCCATCAAGTGATTTGGATGGCAACCTGTTGATGAGATAGGTGGCAGTGGATACACCTTCTGCCCAAAGATAATTTGGCAACTTTTTCTCATTAAGCATAGACCTTGCTGTTTCTACTATAAGTCTATTCATTCTTTCAGCTACTCCATTTTGTTCAGGTGAGTACCTTGTAGTAATCTCCCTTTTGATGCCTCTTTCCTGCAAGAAATCTTCAAACTCATTGGAGAAGTATTCTCCTCCACCATCTGACCTTAGCTTCTTCAAATGTCTACCTGTTTGATTTTCAACTAGTGCAAGATACTTTTTGAAACAATTAAATACTTCATCTTTATGTTTCATGTAGTATAAGATAGTCTACCTGCTATAGTCATCAATGAAGGACACATAGTACCTTGATCCAGATATGGATGGTTCCTTGCTAGGTCCCCAAACATCTGTATGCACTAATTCCAGATAATCTTCATGCATGAAACCTTTCTTGGTATAAGGCAATCTGTGTGACTTACCAAATTGACAAGCCCCACACTTGTATATCATGTGTTGCTTGGATACATTAGGTATCCCAAGCACACATTGATCCCTACTCATTTGCTTTAAGGTCCTCTCACCAATGTGACCTAACCTCTTGTGCCAAATTTCCAATTCTGATAGTGTTTGATCCTTGTAATTGTACAAAGCAATGCTCTTTGTGTCTTCTAATTCAAAAGTAAACAATCTATCTGATTTTTCTCCCTTAGCTATCCTTCTGAATCCATGTCGTGGATCCTCCACATATGCTCCATGTTATGTGAACCTGACCTGCAAACCTTTTTCCACAATCTGACCTACACTCATTAGGTTCTTGGTGATTGTTGGAACATACAATACTCTTCTCAATAAATTCTGATTACCATCACTAGTTTTGACATTGCCTACTTTAACAACTAAATGTTTAGTGTCATCACCTGTCTGCACTTGATGCTTGCCTTTGGGTTCTTCCAAATCAGAAAGTAATGCCACATTGCCAGCTACATGATTAGAGCAACCTGAATCAATATAGAATAAGTGATCATCATTGATACCTGACTTAGAAGTCATATTCATGATCAATAATGAGTCATCTTGCTCCTCTGCATAGTTGTTGTAATCCCTTCTATTTCTGAATCCACCTTGGTAATTTCCATTGTGGTTGTTGTTGTAATTGTTGTTGTATTGATTGTTGTATCCATTGTAGCTTTGATGTTGGTTGAATCTGCCTCTACCTTGAGAGTATCCACCTCTTGAGTAGCCTCTTCCTCTCTGATTCTTGTAGTTCTTGTAGCATTCATCTGTGGTATGATTAGTCAATCCACAAATGTTGCATGGTGATGAGTTGTAGGGTCTCCCCCTACCTGACTTACCTCCTCTGCCTCTTCCTCTTGAAGATCTACCTCTCCCTGCATAGTTTGCTTGGGAGGTAGAACCTTCTTCATCAACCTTCTTACTTTTACCTTTTTCTTTTACCTTCTTATCAGTATAAAGGGCAGAGGGGTTGTTACCTTTTGATTGCTCTCCATTCTTTGTGATCTTTGCTTCATGTGTAAAGAGTTGTCCAATCAAGGTTGTTAGATCAGGTGCTTGGATGTCCATGTATAAGTCCATTGTTGTGGTAAAGCTCTCCCATTTGTCATCTGCTTTTAGTCCATTGATTACTTGTCTGACTATTTGCTCTTCCTCAATCTCTTCTCCAACACTTGCAAGTTGGTCTGCAATGTCTTTGACTTTAGTGACAAAATCTGAAACTGATTGCTTTGATTGCTTCCTAAGGGTGGTGAATTCAATCCATAGTTGATTCTTTCTGGCCCTTGTACTTGATGAAAAATATGTTGACAAGGTTTCCCAAGTCTCTTGGGAAGTTTTGCAATTCCTTACATGAGGTAAAAGGAAATCAGAAATAGAGTTAAGAAGGTATGACCTTGCCAAAGCATCTTTTGCACACCATTGGTTGAGCCTCTCATGTTCATCCTTTGTAGGTAGTCCTCTAGTTTTAAATGAGGGCAATTCCTCATCTCCTGATATGTATCCAAATAAACTCCTTCCTTGTAGATAGGTCTTCATCCTTATTTGCTCTGATACCACTGTTGGGAGTGATGGTTGGATGCACTCAGAAGATTGAGTAGATGCTGCTAATCCTGCTTTGCACCAGCCCTCAGTGACTCCAAATATGATTAGTAGACTCCTTGAGCTTCCAAATGATACCAAAAAATACTATATGTACTTTGGAAAAGGTTTGAGTAATGACTTGATCAAAACAGACAAGTTTGTAAATCACAAGGTTAAAAAACTTTCTATTTTTGTCTTGATATCTGCTCAGTCTTTCACTCAGTATGACCAGTGTAGTTACAATTAGCAAAATTCCTTCTAGAGATATTCTATTAGCTTAGTAAGCTACCATTTGCAAGTGGAATGAGTTAAAATGATAGACTATACTCAGAGAAATCACTTTAGCAAGATTAGAGACACTCCCGACTCTTTAGGAGCACTGCAGAAAAATACCAGAGACCAGTTCGATGACGATTTCTCGAAAATGACTGAGCCAATTGACTTCAAACTTTGTATGTGTATAGAAGACTTTGAGCTGGATCCAATGTGATTTGAATCACTTAATTTGGTTCAGTAGATCCTGAGATATGCCCTGTTGAAGTTGACAGACTTGGAGATGGTAACTCAAAGAAACCAGAGATTATGAATGTAATGATATGTATTAATTCACATTGATGTACATTCCCATTGACATGATAAACATTGTCAAATGGTACTCTGAGGTGTAGGCTATGAAAGAGTCCTCACACACTCAAATGTTGATGCAAGGTTGCCTCGGGATCTGAGCTAAGTGGACAAGCTAACCCGCGACTTTTTGATTGTGTCTTTTATAGAAGTTGAGTTGAGATTTGAATTTGAATTCAAATTCAAATCTCCTTCAATCACTCCTCTAAAAGTAGGGAGATATTCTCTCCAATTACACCATCCAAATTCCACGACTCTAATCGGTTAGGTGTGTATACATAATGCCAAGTCATTTAGACTTTTACAAGGAGTAAAAGGTAATAACACATAAGACTAGGTTTCTATGGTTTTTGCTCCTCATTTAGATATCCTTCAAGGGGTCCCAGCCAAAGGTGAAGGCTTGATTTGCACCAACATCTACCACCACCATCTTCACTAAGAGTCAGAGCACATTGAAAATTGTGAGGAACCCTGTGTTCCATTCTCGCACTAAGCACAATGAGGTGCACTATCATTATGTCACGGAGAGGTTCTCTACTGGAGAAATCATTTTGGCATATGTGCGCACATAGGAGAACATTGCAGACCTTTCGTAATCCTATATTCAATTATGCTTTGATGTCAATTGCACAAAAAGGATTCACCATGCCACATTACAATAAAACACGAATAGATTATGTAGAAAAATTGAAGAATAGTACTCAAGCTATTTTAAAACAAATAGTCCTTGATTATTTATCCATGTATGGATGCACAATATCACTAGATGCATGAACAAGTTCTCAAAAGAGGCCATTGATTAATGTCATGATTATATGTCAAAAGGGAAGCATGTTTTTGGAAGTAGTTGATACTTATCTTAAAGAGAAAAGTTCAGCTTTTCATTGTTGATATATTTAGGTAGTGATGTGTGTGAACACACTAGGACCATCGAGGCACATTTTTCCATGTTTAAGAGGTTTTCTTCCCCTGGCTTGTATATATGCATATAGCCCTAACGAGTTACTTATCTTTGTACATTCTAGTGGTAATACATTCACTATTGTGGGTTGTGCCCAAGCTTCTTCTTCTTCCGTGTGATGTTCACGTGCTTCCACAGATATCTAACTCCAACAATTGGTATCAGAACAAGTCACCGCTTCATCGAGGGCTTTGTCGACACCCATCTGGTCACAGTCTCAGAATCATACAAAATTTGGTGAGCATACTCAAAGTGATTAGGAGATAAAAAAAAGCTTTGATGTGTGTGCCAAAATCGTGATCTGAGCTCGTTTTGGCTTCCGAACGCACTATCATAGTGCTTGTGTAGGCTATTTTGTCTTTTTGTGTAAAAGATATATACAGGTTTTGTTTTGTCAGTATAAGCATCTCAAAGTCTGCTACAAGTCTAGTAGAACTCATCAAGATATTTCTGTTCAACTTTTTCAAATACAGTCATTTTTTTGCATCAAGGCATTTTAGTTAGTGGCCATGGCTGAAAGCAGTGATGTATTCCATATGTTGGCTATTGATGATAAGTTGGATGGTACCAATTATACATTGTGGGCTTATATGATGTGACGTATTGGTTGCAAAAGGACTATGGAACATTGTGTAGGGTGTTAAAAAATGTCATATTACACCTACAAATACAAGTATTGAAGTTGATGCATATGGCATTAAAGATGCTAATATTCTTCAGATTCCTGTTTGTGCTACAATTTTTGCAGCATCTATTGCAGAGCAAATTTGTTGGGATAGCAGAGATGCTGAGGCACATGCATTGATAGTGTTTTCTGTCAAACGTGCCATTATTCCTCACATTCACTCTCATAGAATAGCTAAGGATGCTTGGGATACACTTACCATATTGTAACAAGTTAGGAATGAGGCTCATGTTGCTTACCTCCGAAAACAATTGGAGAGTGAGCACATGAATGAAGGCGATTCTATGGATATTTTTCTAACAAAGATAAAGGATTTGAAGGAACAATTCATTTCTACTGATGAAGTTATACCAAATAGCTCACTTGTGTAGACTGTTCTAAATGATCTTCTTGATTCATATCAGAGTTTTGCTTCTACTCTTCGTTTGATGATGAAAGGCAATCCAAATGCCTTGTCATTTGAGGAGTTAGTTTATGTTCTATTGTAGGAAGATCAATTTAAGGAGAACACGTCCATTATGTGTGTTGCAGATCAAGCATTCCCGTCCAGTTAGAAGGGCAAAGGTAAATGGAGCTCATCTACTAGTAAGCAGAAATTAGCAAATGCTGCACATTCGAAGACGAAAGAAAAAGATGAGAAGAAATAAAAAAAGCAAAAATTGTTTTGCAAATACTATAAAGGAAATGATCATGTCATTAAGAGCTATCCAAAACTGGGTGCTAAAGAGGCAAAGAATAAACAGGACAGAATGGTTGTTGCAGAGGCCTCTACACCAAAAATAGAGTCTACTAATCTTGTGCAGAATGAAGAATGGGCATTTACTAATGTTTGTAGTTTTGACCCATCTTCTCATGAGCAGTGTATTGTTGGAGTTAGACGTCTACGGAAGCACACGAATAGCACAAGGAAGAAGAAGAATCTTGGAGCACAACACACAATACTGAATGTATTACTAGAGAATGTACAAACATAAGTCGCCCATTAGGGCAATAGGCATATATACAAGCCGAGGGAAAAAAACCTCCTAAAGAGGGAAAAAAGTGCCCCGATGGTCCTAGTGTGTTCACACACATCACTACCTAAATATATCAACAAATCCCCCTTGGGAGTGATGTGGTGAACAAGGAGCTGGCACTCATGTATAAGGAAGTGCCAAGCTATGTGTAAATCACTCGACAAAAGGAAGTAAGCCCAAAGCTTTGCGAAAAGCTTCAAACTTCTCCCTAGGCAGAGCCTTCATGAAAAGGTATGCAATGTTCTCCTGCATGGGTACATATGCCAAGCTGATCTCCCCAGCAGAGAACCTCTCCCTAACATAGTGATAATGCACCTCAATGTGCTTAGTGCGAGCATGGAACACAGGGTTCCTGACAACTGCCATGCGCTCTGACTGTCAGTGAAGATGGTGATGGCAGAAGTCTGAATAACACCCAAATCAGCCATAAGGTGTCTGAGCGACACACACTCAACAGTCGCTGTGAAAGCTACCCTATACTCAGCCTCACAACTAGAAGTGGCCACAGTAGGCTTCTTCTTGCTCAACCAAGATATACATGAGCTACCAAGCATGAAGCAAAAGCCACTAGTGGACACACGAGTGTCATAGCAACTAGCCCAATGAGAGTCAAAAAAAGCATGCAAATCTGGCGGTAGTGATCCTCCCTTGGGATAAAACAACCCAAGTAGCTGAGTACCACTCAAATAGCGAAAGATGCGCTTAACTGCCTACCAATGCTTGACTCCTGGGCAATGCATAAACCTACTCATATGTGAGATAGCAAACTGAATATCTGGCCGAGTAATGCATAAGTAAATCAAGCATCCAACAGCTTGCTGATAGAGAACAACATCAAATGCATCTCCAACATCATAAAAACTCAATCGTAAACCTGTCTCCATAGGAGTGGCAATAGGCTTACAATCTTCAAGGCCAAAACGTTGCAATAATGTGTCAATATATTTCGTTTGACACAAAGCCATTCCACCATCAACTTGCATAAACTCAATGCCCAAATAGTGATGCAAATGCCCCAAATCAGACATCTCAAATGAGGCATGCAAATCAGCCTTAAAATCAGCAATATGCTTCTCAATAGGACCAGTGAGCAACATGGCATCAACATAGACAACAATGATCAGAAGCATATCATTAGCACACTTAACATGTAAGGTGCTTTCAATTGGACTATTCTCAAAACCATGTGCAATCAGATAGGCATGTATCTTCTCATATGAAGCACGTGGTACTTGCTTTAAAACCATATAATGCCTTCTTTAACCTGCACACCTAGTTTTCATGCCCTTTGTGCACATGGCCATGCGGCTGAAAAACATACACTTCTTCATACAAGTCACCATTCAAAAATGCTATTTTAATGTCCAACTGATGTACATTCCAACCATGATGAGCTGCAAGTGCACAGATTCTCTGAACAGTAGTCATACGGCATGTAGGTGCAAAGGTCTCATCAAAATCAATGCCTCTTTCCTGTGCATAACCCTTTGCAACAAGCCTAGCCTTATACCTATCAACTGTACCATCCAGTTTACGCTTCAGCTTGTATACCCACTTAGTGCCAATGGCCTTCTTGCCAAGAGGCAAGTCACATAAAGACCAAGTACCATTCTTCATTATAGCATCATATTCAGATTGCATAGCAGCCATCCAATTTTCTGAATTTTGTGCTTCATCAAACAAAACAGGCTCATTCTCATCATAGAGACTAGATGCAGCCATAACATAGCAATCTAATGCAAAAGAGACACTATGAGAGCGTGAATGAGTACGATGTGACAGAGGTGCATCTAATTTGTTGTCACACAAAGTCTGCACCAGCCATTTTGGCATTTTTCTTGCCTACTCAATATCAGTTCTCTCATCAATCAGTGCATCATGTAAATCTGCATGAGAAATGGAATTATCTGCATCATCACATGAAACCTGCAAAGGTTGAGAAGTTGCCTCATTAGGACCAGCACTAGACTATCCACCTGTAAAAAGAGGCAGCAAAGTATCATACATGTCTTTGGAGCTAACAGATGTCTCCTTAGTACATGAAAGTAATGGCTGAAGAGCATCTTCCACGAAAACAACATCACGGCTAACCAAAATGCGTTTAGTCTATGGATGATACTGACGATAGCCTTTACTTTCAGAATTGTACCCAACAAAAATACATTTTACTGCTTTATCATCCAATTTTCTGCGATGTTGTTCAGGCACTAATGCATATGACAAACAACAAAAAACACGAAGATGAGCAACAGATGGCTTGTGGTCATGCCAAGCCTCAAATGGAGTGATAAACTGCAATGCTTTAGTGGGACACAGTTCAGTACATATGATTCACACATGACAGCCTCAAGCCAGAAACTATGTGGTAAAGCCTAACTCTTGACCATACACCTCGCCATCTCCATGAGTGACCTGCTCTTTCGTTCAGCAACTCCATTTTGTTGAGGCGTATATGGCACTCTACACTAGTGTTTTATCCCACATTCAACCAGAAATGCATTAAAATCAGAAGACATATATTCCCCCCCTCGATCAAAACGGAGGGTGCCCATTTTACATGCTGACAAATTTTCAGCCAAAACCAAAAACTGTTTGAAGCACATGAACACTTCGGACTTTCCCTTCAATGGATATACCCATGCATGCCTGGAAAAATCATCGATAAAAGTCACGAAGTAAAGATAATTCCCAAAAGAAGGTGTCTGCATCGGACCACATACATCATTATGTACAAGCTGCAATTTTTGAGTAGCCTGAACTGAACCATCTTTTGGAAAGGATGAACGCTGCATTTTGCCCAAAATACAGCCTTCACAAACATGTTTTCCAGGTGCCTCAAGTTTGGGCAAAGAGGACACCATTTCAGATTTCTGCAGGCGTAGCAAACTAGCAAAATTCAAATGACCAAAGCATGCATGCCAGAGCTTTGCATCTGACATAGCCTGAGAATCATTTACTGCACATGCCAAATCATTCGTCGGGTACACTCAAGTAGCAAAATATGCGCTTAACCGCTTGCCAATGCTTGACAACTAGGCAATGCATAAACCTTCTCATCTATGAGAAAAAAAATTGAATATTTGTTCGAGTAATGCATAAGTAAATCAAGCATCCAACAGCTTGTTGATAGAGAATAACATCAAATGCATCTCCAACATCATGAAGACTCAATCGTAAATCTATCTTCATATGAGTGGCAATAGGTTTGCAATCTTGAAGGCCAAAATGCCACAATAATGTGTCAATATATTTTGTTTGACACAAAGCTATTCCACCATCAACTTGCATGAACTGAACGCTCAAATAATGATGCAAATGGCCCAAATTTGACATCTCAAATGAGGCATGCAAATCAGCCTTAAAATCAGTAATATGCTTCTTATGAGGACCAATGAGTAGCATGTCATCAACATACACAACAATGATTAGATGCACATCATTAGCACACTTAACATATAAGGTGATTTTTGTTGGACTATTCTCAAAACCATGTGCAATCAGGTAGGCATGTATCTTTTCATACCAAGCACATGGTGCTTGCTTCAAACCATATAATGGATTTTTCAACTTGCACACTTGGTTTTCATGCCCTGACTGCAGAAAGCCATGAAGCTAAAAACCATACATTTCTTCATACAAATCACCATTCAAAAATGCACTTTTAATGTACAACTAATTTAATTCCAACCATGATGAGCTCTAAGTGCAGAGATGCTACGAACAATAGTCATTCGGCATGTAAGAGCAAAGGTCTCATCAAAATCAATGCCTCTTTCCTAAGCATAACCCTTTGCAACAAGTCTAGCCTTATACATGTCAACTGCTCCATCAGGCTTATGCTTCAGCTTGTATATCCACTTAGTGCCAATGATCTTGTTGCTAGGAGGCAAGTCATATAAAGATCAAGTACCATTCTTCATTATAGCATCATATTTAGATTGCATAACAGCCATCCAATTTTCTGAATTTTGTGCTTCACCAAACAAAACAAGCTCATTCTCATCACAGGGACTAGAGGCAGCCATAACATAGAAATCTGATGCAAAAGAAGCATTATGAGATCTAGAACGAGTACGACATGACAAAGATGCATCTAATTTTTTGTCACGCAAAGTCTACACCAATTCTTTTGGCATAGTTTTTGCCTCCTCAATATCAGCTCTCTCATCAATAAGTGCATCATGTAAATTTGCATAAGAAATGGAATGCTTTGCATCATCACATGAAGCCTATAAAGACTGAGAAGTTGCCTCATTAGGACTAGCACTAGACTGTCCACCTGTAAAAAGAGGTATCAAAGTGTCATGCATGTCTTTGGAGCTAACTATGTCTCTTTAGTACATGAAAGTAATGCTTGAATAGCATCTTCCACAAAAAAAACATTAGGGTAACCAAAATGCGTTTATTCTATGGTTGATACAAATGATAGCCTTTGCTTTTAGAATTGTACACAACAAAAATACATTTCACTACCTTATCATCGAATTTCCTATGTTGTTGCTCAGGCACTGATGCATATGCCAGACAACCAAAAACCTGCAGGTGAGCAATAGATGGCTTGCGACCATGCCAAGCCTCATATGAAGTGACAGACTACAATGCTTTAGTGGGACATCTGTTAAGTTCATATGCTGCACACATAATAACCTCAAGCTAGAAACTATGTGGTAAAGCCTAACTCTTGACCATACACCTCGTCATCTCCATGAGTCACTTATTCTTCTGTTCAGCAACTCCATTCTATGGAGGTGTATAGGGCACTATAGACTGATGTTTTATCCCACATTCAACTAGAAAAACATTAAAACCAGAAGACATATATTCCCTCCCTCGATCAGAATAGAGCGTGCCCATTTTACATGTGGACATATTTTTAACCAAAACCAAAAATTGTTTGAAGCTCATAAAAACTTTGGACTTTGCTTTCAATGGATATGCCCATGCATGCTTGGAAAAATCATCAATGAAAGTCACAAAGTAAAGATAGTTTCCAAAAGAGGGTATCATTCTAAGACTATGAACAGAGGGGTGTCAACGACACCCTAGATGAAACAGTGACTTGCTCTGATACCAATTGGTGGAGCTTGAGGTTTACAGAAGAACATGAACTACACAATGAAAAAGAGGAAGCTTGGAGCACAACACACAATAGTGAATGTATTACAACTAGAATGTACAAAGAAAAGTGACGTGTTAGGGCTATAGATGTATATACAAGCAGAGGGAAAAAACCTCCTAAAGAGGAAAAAAAAGTGTCTCGATGGTCCTATTGTGTTCACACAAATCATGTAAGAAACTAAGAATTACGACCACCACATGCTAGAGAGATGACTATCCTCCCAACCTTATGCCTTTATATATAGTTGCTCGAATCAACGAGGACCACATATGTAACTAGAGTCCACAAGTCCATGTGCAATCTCCTCCACTCCTTTAATATCTTCCACTAGAGTCTACTAGTATCCTCCACTGCTTTAGTGCCTTCCACTAGAGTCCACTAGTGGTTGGTGTACTCGCCACTTGAGTTAAGTCTCTTTGGACTCAGTTAACTCACGTTAACTTGAGTTAGAAGGCTCTAGAGCTCCTTGGGCAAAACACTCTCCCCATGCTCCCCATGGTGGTTGAACCCAAGACCTCCTCCTCCATAACCTTGAGACTTTACCACTAGGCTAAGTGGTTTACTTGTTTAACAGAGCACATGGATTTATACTTAAGTCTAGTCTTGAGATCTTTGGACACACGCACAAGTGACCAAATGGTGCTCGATTTTAGATCTGTCTGAAGTGACCAGACCCTTAGATCATAGACTTACTTTATTACATTCTTTCCTCCTTGGAAAAGATTTTTATCCTCCAAAATAAAGATATATATATAATTATAGGCAACCCCCGAGCCTCATGCTCTTAAACCGAAAGAACATGGTCATGTTCAAAAACTAGAAGAACATGTCTCATCTCTGTGGCGGGATCCCTGCCCAAATGATTCAAAACACCATCCGGCTTTGCACTTTGATAAACTTATCAAAGTACAAAGTAGTGAACGAATAATAAGGGTGGATCTAAAAACATCCCTAGCCACTTCATTGTGTTTTGATGTGTGATCTAGGCACAAACATATGAAATGGATGGATTCCAATTACTAGTCCATTTTTGGGCATGGACTTTAGTAACTAGGATGGGATTTGTATCCCAATCAAGACTTTGAGGACTCTTGATTCACTTGAATTTGATTTGGAAAACTTGAAGTTTCGTTGATCCAAACATTTGACTTGGATGTTTGTACAATAGTGAGCTCCCAACCAACAGTTACTTGATATCTTCACCCAACTTGAGGACTACTCGGTCCTAAAAGGCTTGAAAATCCTATGTAAACTATAGGAGAAAGTTTTCCATTTACTTTTGATCAACCTTACTATATCTTGATCAAGTCAAATTCAAAATGAAAATCGTCCAACTTAGGACATTGTTCTCAAAGACTTCATCTAAAAGTTCTTGAGAATTACCAATCTTATGAGCAATTCCCAACTTCCCTATTCTAGAGTGTACTGAACTCTAGAAATTCATAAGAGGCATGCTAGTAACTGGAAGCAAACCCAAATGAATAAGCCAATCTTGGACCTGTCATCTTTTAAATTGAATTAGTTCTTGTACAGAACATCTATCTAGGATGTTTAATTTAGTTATCTAGTTCCAATCGGCTAACCCTAGACTTTTGCAAAAAGAACCAGATACCATATATATGTCAGTTCAAAAAGATTTGGAAAGTGGAAGGAAATAACTAAAACTCTGTATAACCAATTCAAAATTCTAAGATAGAAAATTGCTGTGAGGCAAATACTTAATGACTCAAAACTTTAAGTTAAGACTTTAACTTCTTAATGATTTGTTTCAACAAGGTATTGAAGCATTTGTTGTTCTATCTTTAAGAGAAACGAACTTGATTCCCAAAAAGATTCGTAGAGTAAATATAAACATCATCCAACCACAAGATTCTAGTGTGGTATCCAACATGAGTGTGTCGACCCACTAAGGTTCTATTGATGAGTTTTTCTACTCAAATAATGCTTTACTTGAGACTAGGTTCATGCCTATATTCAATCTTTATGACTTCTTACTGGGAATGAAATTCTTGTGTATTTCTTTGAGTCAAAGGATTGAATTTTCCAAGTTAGACTAGGAACTTGGTGCTTGAATTAGTCAATCAAATCCTTGGTTGAAAAGATCAACTCAAAGTCAAAGTTTGACTTTTTAAAAATTTATGAAATATTTCCCAATGAACAACACTTTATCTTGAAGTGTTTCAAGAAGATATTTGAACTTTATTACATCATATCTTCATACATACTTGATCTTGAAGTATCTTGAGATCATACTTTTCTCCTCCTTGAATTCAAACTTCTTCTTTGAAGTCTTTAGTTTCCTTGAGGATCAGATCTAACTTCAAAATCCATTCTCGGACTAAAAGATAATTATCATCCCACGGCCCGATGTCCCATACCATCTTTCCTACAATAAAATCTAGCATCCCATACCACCCTATTTTATATTCACATTAATGTGTGGGTGATACTTATCCTAAAGTCTAAACATATCTTGATAGAGTACCTTGTTACTTCAATTCTTAATGAGAATTTTGAAGTTTTAGGCATTATCTCTAACTTTGATATTCTAGGTTTTGATCCTGTTGATATATTTAGGTAGTGATGTGTGTGAACACTCTAGGACCGTCGGGGCACTTTTTTCCCTCTTTAGGAGGTTTTTTTCCCCCGGCTTGTATATACGCCTATTGCCCTAATGGGCTACTTATCTTTGTACATTCTCTAGTAATACATACAGTCTTGTGTGTTGTGCTCCAAGCTTCTTCTTCTTCCTTGTGTTTTTCGCGTGCTTCCTCAGACGTCTAACTCCAACAATTGGTATCAGAGTAGGTCTCTGCTTCATCTAGGGCGTCGTTGACACTCCTCCGATTGCAATCTCAGATTCGCATGAACTTTGGTGAGCATACTCAAGGTGTTTTAGAGATCAAAATTGCTTCGCTTTGGGGTGCTGAAATCGCAATCTGAGCTCATTTCGACCTCCGAATGCGCTATCGCAGTGCTTGTGCAGGCTATTTCCTCTTTTTGTTCCAAAGGTATATACCTGTTTCGATTCGCCAATATAAGCCTCTTAAAGTCTGCTACAAGTTTAGCAGAACTTGTCTGGGCAGTTCCGTTCAACTTTTTGAGATACAATCAATTTTCTACATCAAGGTATTTTAGTCACCGGCCATGGCTGAAAGCAGTGATGTATTCCGTATGTTGGCTATTGAGGATAAGTTGGATGGTACCAACTACCCATTATGGGCTTATATGATGCCACATGTAGTGGTTGCAAAAGCACTATGGAACATTGTGCAGGGTGTTGAAAGACGTGTTGTTACACCTGCGACTATAGGTACTGCAAATACAGGTGCTGAAGCTGACGGAGATGGTATCGAAGATGATATTCTCCAGATTCCTATTCGTGTTGTTGATTCTGTTGCACTTACTGCAAAAAAATTCGTTAGATGTCAAAGATGCTCAAGCACATGCATTGATAGCTTTGTCAGTCAAACGTGCTATTATTCCTCACATTCGCTCTTGTAGAACAGCAAAGGATGCTTGGGATATACTTACCACATTGTACCAAGCTAGGAATGAGGCTCATGTTGCTTACCTCCGAAAACAGTTGGAGAGTGAGCATATGAATGAAGGTGAATCTATGGACAGTTTTCTAACAAAGATCAAAGACTTGAAGGAGCAATTGATTTTTGCTGATGAAGTTATATCAGATAGCTCACTTGTGCAGACCGTTCTGAATGGTCTTCCTGATTCATATCAGAGTTTTGCTTCTACTCTTCGATTGATGATGAAAGGCAATCCAAATGCCTTGTCATTTGAGGAGTTAGTTTCTATTCTGTTACAGGAAGATCAGTCTAGGCAGAATAGGTCCATTATGCGTGTTGCAGATCAAGCTTTCCTGGCTAGTCAGAAGGGCAAAGGAAAATGGAGCTCTTCTACTAGTAAGCAGAAATCTGCAAATGCTGCACATTCAAAGAACCAAGATAAAGATGAGAAGAAATCAACAAAGCAGAAATTGTTTTGCAAGTACTGTAAAGGGAATGATCATATCATAAAGAACTGTCCAAAACTCGCTGCAAAAGAGAAGAAGAATGGGCATTTACTACTGTTTGCAGTTTTGATCCATCTTCTCATGAGCAGTGCATGTCAGTAATGGACTCAGATGTTTGCCAGTACTTTGACAGTGGGGCGACCAAACATATTACCTCGCAGCGCAGTTTCTTCTCTTCACTCAAGCCTGCCCCTACAGGGAATACTGTCACATGCGCCAACAACTCCTCTTATCCTGTTATGGGAGTTTGTAAGATCATTCTGACTACTGCTGATGGTAGTTCTTTCACCTTATCAGATGCCTTATTTGTGCTTATTTGTGCCAGGGATCAAGAAGAATTTGTTATCAGTTTCTGCATTAGCCAAGATTGGCTTGGTTGTGAAATTTGTTGATGATAGACATACAGTTCATGATCTGTCAAATGGCGATGTTATTATTGCTTCTGGCATTTTATGTCGTGGGAGACTATGAAAGATCTGTGAATGATTCGGCATGTGCAGTTCATGATTCTCAGGCTATGTCAGATGCAAAGCTTTGGCATGCACGCTTTGGTCATATGAATTTTGCTAGTTTGCTACGCCTGCAGAAATCTGCTATGGTGTCTTCTTTGCCCAAGCTTGAGGCACCTGGAAAACATGTATGTGAAGGCTGTATTTTGGGCAAAATGCAGCATTCCTCCTTTCCAAAAGATGGTTCAGTTTGGGCTATGCAAAAATTGTAGCTTGTACATAGTGATGTCTGTGGTCCTATGCAGACACCATCTTTTGGAAACTATCTTTACTTCGTGACTTTCATTGATGATTTTTCTAGGCATGCATGGGTATATCCATTGAAGGCAAAGTCCGAAGTGTTTTTGTGCTTCAAACAGTTTTTGGTTTTGGCTGAAAATTTGTCAGCATGTAAAATGGGTACCCTCCGTTCTGATCGAGGGGGGGAATATATGTCTTCTAATTTCAATGCATTTCTGGCTGAACGTGGGATAAAACACCAATGTACAGTGTCGTATACACCTCAACAGAATGGAGTTGTTGAACAGAAGAACAGGTCACTCATGGAGATGGCGAGGTGTATGGTCAAGAGTCAGGCTTTACCACATAGTTTCTGGCTTGAGGCTGTCGTGTGCAACATATGTAGTTAACAGGTGTCCCACTAAAGCGCTACATTTTATCACTCCATATGAGGCTTGGCATGATCGCAAGCCATCTGTTGCTCATCTGCAGGTTTTTGGTTGTTTGGCATATGCACTAGTGCCTGCACAACATCATAAATAATTGGATGATAAGGCAGTAAAATGTATTTTTGCTGGGTACAGTTCTAAAAGTAAAGGTTATCGTCTGTATCATCCACAGACTAAACGCATTCTGGTTAGCCGTGATGTTGTTTTTGTGGAAGATGCTATTCAGCCATTGCTTTCATGTACTAAGGAGACATCTGTTAGCTCCAAAGACATGTATGATACTTTGATGCCTCTTTTTACAGGTGGACAGTCTACTACTAGTCCTAATGAGGCAACTTCTCAGCCTTTGCAAGTTTCATGTGATGATGCAGATCATCCCATTTCTGATGCAAATTTACATGATGCACTTCTTGATGAGAGAGCTAATATTGAGGAGGCAAAAACTATGCCAAAATGGCTGGTGCAGACTTTGCATGATAGCAAATTAGATGCACCTTTGTCATATCGTACTCGTTCAGGCTCTCATAGTGCCTCCTTTGCATCAGATTGCTATCCTATGGTTGCGTCTAGTCTTTGTGATGAGAATGCGCCTGTTTCTTTTGATGAAGCACAAAATTCAAAAAATTGGATGGTTCCTATGCAATCTGAATCTTATGCTATAATGAAGAATGGTACTTGGTCTTTATGTGACTTGCCTCCTGGCAAGAAAGCCATTGGTACTAAGTGGGTATACAAGCTGAAGCGTAAACCTGATGGTACAGTTGACAGGTATAAGGCTAGGCTTGTTGCAAAGGGTTATGCACAGGAAAGAGGCATTGATTTTGATGAGACCTTTGCACCCACATGTTGTATGACTACTATTCGGAGCATCTGTGCACTTGAATCCCATCATGGTTGGAATGTACATCAGTTGGACATTAAAACTACATTTTTGAATGGTGACTTGCATGAAGAAGTGTATGTTTTTCAGCCCCGTGGTTTTGTGCAGAAAGGGCATGAAAACCAGGTGTGCAGGTTAAAGAAGGCATTATATGGTTTAAAGCAAGCACCACGTGCTTGGTATGAGAAGATACATGCCTATCTAATTGCACATGGTTTTGTGAACAGTCCAACTAAGAGCACCTTATATGTTAAGCGTGCTAATGATGTGCTTCTGATCATTGTTGTCTATGTTGATGACATGCTGCTCACTGGTCCTATTGAGAAGCATATTGCTGATTTTAAGGCTGATTTGCATGCATCATTTGAGATGTCTGATTTGGGGCATTTGCATCACTATTTGGGCATTCAGTTTATGCAAGTTGATGGTGGATTGGCTTTGTGTCAAACGAAATATATTGATACATTATTGCAACATCTTGGCCTTGAAGACTGTAAGCCTATTGCCACTCCTATGGAGACAGGTTTACGATTGAGTCTTCATGATGCTGGAGATGCATTTGATGTTGTCCTCTATCAGCAGGCTGTTGGATGCTTGATTTACTTATGCATTACTCGGCCAGATATTCAGTTTGCTGTCTCACAGATGAGCAGGTTTATGCATTGCCCAGGTGTCAAGCATTGGCAGGTAGTTAAGCGCATCTTTCGCTACTTGAGTGGTACTCGGCTACTTGGTTGTTTTATCCCAAGGGGGATCACTACCGCCAGATTTGCATGCTTTTTCTAACTCCAACTGGGTTGGTTGCTATGACACTCGTGTGTCCACTAGTGGCTTTTGCTTCATGCTTGCTAGCTCATGTATATCTTGGTTGAGCAAGAAGCAGCCTACTGTGACCACGTCTAGTTGTGAGGCTGAGTATAGGCAGCTTTCACAGCCACTGTTGAGTGTGTGTGGCTCAGATGCCTTATGGCTGATTTGGGTGTTGGTCAGTCCTCTGCCACCACCACCTTCACTGACAATCAGAGCGCATTGGTAGTTGCGAGGAACCTTGTGTTCCATGCTCGCACTAAGCACATTGAGGTGCATTATCATTATGTCAGGGAGAGGTTCTCTGCTGGGGAGATCAGCTTGGCATATGTGCCCACACAGGAGAACATTGCAGACCTTTTCACGAAGGCTCTGCCTAGGGAGAAGTTTGAAGCTTTCCGCAAAGCTTTGGGCTTACTTCCTTTTGTGGAGTGATTTCCACATAGCTTGGCACTTCCTTATACATGAGTGCCAGCTCCTTGTTCACTGCATCACTCCCAGGGGGGATTTGTTGATATATTTAGGTAGTGATGTGTGTGAACACTCTAGGATCGTCGGGGCACTTTTTTCCCTCTTTAGGAGGTTTTTTTCCCATGGCTTGTATATATGCCTATTACCCTAATGGGCTACTTATCTTTGTACACTGTCTAGTAATACATACAGTCTTGTGTGTTGTGCTCCAAGCTTCTTCTTCTTCCTTGTGTTGTTCGCGTGCTTCCTCAGACGTCTAACTCCAATAGATCCATTCACATGATCGTTTCATGATCTTGTGCTTTGCTTTGGGAACTTGAAAACCTCAAATATCTACTCTTCTTTACTCGGGTTTTCAAATGAAAACCAATTAGAATTCCAAGTTCTTGAATTTTTACAATTCAATTCCAATTGGTTATACTTGGCCATTTATAGCGACAAGAGTTGTTTACTTCTTTTCTTTAGATTCCTTTCTTATTGCAACTTTAAATAACTACCATAGCTAGGACTTTTATAGGAATCTCTCTACTGCTTAAGTCTAAGCATTTGCTCATGCTTTTTGGATTATACCAAAATCCCTTTAAGAATAGGTAAAATTTATGTTTTACATTCCATAGAATTAATTACTGTCTTCACGATTGTAGACTACATTCTTGGAATTTCTCACTCTGTTCAGGCTTGGAACAACTTACTTTTTTTGATTGCCAATACTTGGATAAACATGTAGCTCCAATCACAAATTCTTGGATAACCATGGCCAAGATTGATCAAGTCTTGTTGATCATGCGATAAAATAAAGACTCGGTCTTTATTTTTAAGATGTCTTTGAACGATCAAAAGCTTCTTTGCTTACCCATGGGCTTTTAGAGATCTTTTCCCTTCTCAAGTCCAAGCATATACTAATGCCTTTCAGATTCTAAAGATAAGAATCTTTGATACACTCCAAGTGATATCAACTATTGGACATGAAGTACCACTTCTAGTGGTTTGGGACTTCTGGGGAACTACTTGCTGTCAAAGAGTTTGAAGAATTTCATTCTCACTACTTGGAAGAAGGTTATTCTACAAGGACTTGAGATTCCTTCTAGGGAATCAAGTAACTTGTGCAAATTATTCATCTTGGAATCGTTTGCAATGCAGGAAGGATGTTTGAAAAAAATTCCCAGACTTTCAAACAATATCCAGAAGCTTTATTGATTAAGTTGTGTTCATTTCTTGAGTATCAAACTAGAGGATACATATCACCTTTAGGATATGGTTTCTCATTCCACTATGAAAGTTTGATTTGAACTTTCATTTATGTGATATTCATTCATATTCTTGAGTTTGATACAAGATTCATTATTATTGGTCAATCTTTAGATATTACTAGAGTACTTTTAAACATACTTCACCAATCAAAATTATGTTTAAAGTCCAAGCATCCATTGACAATTGATCTAATAGTAATGCTATTATGAACACAAAACTTTGACTTTATAGCTTGTTTAGGAAAAGTTCATGGATTGCAAATCCATATCCTGGAACTTTGTATTCCTAAATGAAAAGCTCATAGTTTGATTCAAGTCTTTAGGAACTTATCTTATTTCCTAAAGATTACTTACTTTGGTTTCTTCTTTAAGCTTCATTTAGCTTAAATGAACCAAAACTTAACTTTCTAATGCTTTTAAAAGGAAGAGTTCTTTAAGTTTCCATGTTTGCTTAGTAAATTGCATCATTACCAGAGATGCAATCATCAATGAACCTAACATCCTCCTATTGAACGTCAAAGTTCCATTGATGCTAAGGTTCAACCTTTGATTTCCATCAGTCCTTGGAATGGAATCAAATGAGAACTTACAAAAGTTTCATAGTTTTTCTTGGAACTTTGCATCCTTACTAGGGATGCCACTTATGGAATATATCAACTATATTTCGAACTTTCAACATTCAAATAGTGTAAGTTCCACTTAGCTTTATTTGATTTTGATCATGTCCTTGGATAAAATCAAATAAAAACATTTATTAGAAAGTGCTCAAGTATCTAAGGAAAATCTTTTCATTCTTAAATCCAAACTAACGACTACATCTAGGCTTGTCGTTAGGATTCCCTAAGCTTTCTCCTAAACTTAGATTCGTCATGGAAACTTTCAAGCTGGCCTATTTTCTTGTCACTTCAATGAGCAAGAAAATTGAACACTTGGACTTTCAAAAGGCCTACTTTTCCTAATCAAGACTCCTAATTTGTGATACCTAAGTATCACGTTTGGAAAAAACAAACTACCCACTTGAGTTGCATGGCAGCCAAGAGCCTTGCAATTGTCACAAGGAAGGAGATAAGGAAGAGAGCTCACACTCACACTCTCACTCTCAAGGAGAAGCACACACACAGATTGAGGCAAGGAAGAATGATCTTTTTCTTCTTCTTCTTCTATTACATAAAAGGGAACGTACAAGAATGATCTAAAACAAGAATACAACTACTGCAATATATAAAGACTAGTACATAAGGAAAAACCTAATATTCACGAATGATTGATCTTGCAAGAAACAAATGTGCCATCACTCTCGATAGATAAATCTAATAAAGCTCAATGAAGTGTCCCTCACATATACCGGCGTGACCACTATACATGTCAGAGAAATGAAAGATGTGATATGTGTCATCATCGATCATCACATGTTGAGCTTGATATCTCAACACTCCCCCTCAAGCTCAATGCCATGTCCTCTAATCCAAGCATCTTCTAAAACTTCTTCAGCTTCTCTAATCCAAGTGCTTTAGTGAAAATATCAGCAACCTGCTCATCTGTGCTCACATAAACAAGATCAATATCACCTGCTAATACCTTCCCTCTGATGAAGTGATATGCACCTTGATATGCTTTGTTCTAGCATGAAAAACAGGGTTCCATGCTAATAGTATGCTACTAATATTATCACAATAGATGGTGATAGGCTTTTGCACTTCCACACCTAAATATGCAAGTAGCATCTCCAGCCATGATGCTTCACATGGTGCCATTGTAGCACCTCTATACTCAACCTTTGTACTCGACAAAGCAATAGTGGGTTACTTCTTATTGCTCCATGTAATAGCTCCACTCCCAAGTGAGAATAGAAAGCCACTAGTAGATCTTCTATCTCGTATGCTACCAGCCCAATCTGCATCGGTGTATAAATGAACCTGCAAATCTACACAAGCTTCATAAAACAATGCATAATCCAAAGTAGCACTCACATAACGTAGAGTGCACCTCAAAGCATCCAAATGTGGCTTCCTAGGAACTTGCATCAACTGACTTTCAAGTCCAACAGTATAGCTTAAATCAGGCCTTGTAATTGTGAGATATATAAGACTTCCCACAATTTTCCTATACATATTAGCATTTTCCAATGCTTCACCTAATGTAGAATCCAACTTCAAATTCTGATCCAATGGCATAGAAATTGGCTTACAATCAGCCATACCATACTTTTTCAGCATATTGAAGGCATATTGCCTTTGTGACATCCATATACCTGTTTTTGTATGTATAAACTCAATGCCGAAGAAGTAGCACATCAGAACAAGATCTTTCATGTCAAATTCCTGCATAAGAAGTTGCTTTATCTCTTTGATGCCTTCTTCATTATCACCACCTACGATCAATTCATCAACATAGATAGCCACAATTGTGATGCCATCACCACCCTTCCTTGGATATAGTGAATGATCTGCATCACACATAGAAGACCCAATGGTGGTTAAGTAATCAACAATCCTTGCATGCCATGCACGAGGAGCTTGCTTCAGCCCATACAAAGCCTTTTGCAACCTGCAAACATATTCTGGATGCTTTGAATCTTCATATCCTTGTGGTTGATCCATGTATACTTCTTCCTTCCACTCACCATGTAAGAAAGCATTCTTCACATCCATCTGATGCAAAGTCCATCCTTTTGATGTAGCTAATGCAAGAAGTGTTCTAACAGTAGACATTGAATGTTTCCTCATATTCAATGCCATATGTCTGTGCATATCCTTTTGCTACCAATCATGCTTTGTACCTGCTTATGCTACCATCAGCGTTGTGCTTTACCTTGTAAACCCACTTACAGCCTATGGCTTTCTTCCCTTCCGGCAATGGAACCAACTTCCATGTATCATTTTCATAAAGCGTAGCCATCTCCTCATCCATAGCCTTTTCCCAATCTGCATTTCCAATTGCATCTTCAAAACAAGAGGGTTCAACATCTTGTATTACCTTTGTCATGTAGGCACAATGACGAGCCATATAACTGTCATACGTCAATCGTTGTACTGAATTCCGCATCCTCCCAGATCTTCTTAGTCCTGGGTCACTTCTCCTTGTATCATCTGCATGTGCTTTTCTTACTCTTGGAGTCTTCACAAAGGGCAGTCCAAGTTCCTCATCAAGACTCTTTTCTAAACCGCTTGAATCTTCATCAACGTCTTCAAAATTTGCACATGTTTTACTACAAGCAAAAAGCTTTTCTTTACCTTTCTTGGATGTATTTGATGAAATTTCTAGACTAAAATTTCCACTCAATCTTCCACTCCATGGATTTGAATTGGAACTATTGCTTGGTGATGCATCCGGTCCACTAAAAACTCGAGATTTTGCACTTGATTTTTTAACATCTTCTTTGTCATTTGGTTCAAGATTCAGTTCTTCTTTGGCATCTGATAAGAAGCTTGAAATTTCATCAAATACCACATCTCTGCCCACCTTCACATATCGTGTGAGTGGGTTATAACATTAATATCCCTTTTGCTCAAGGGAGTAGTTTCATGAAATATACCTACACTTTTTTTTGTGTATGTTCATCAATGAATGTAACATAAAACCTACAACCGCCCATAGAGTGGTCTTTGCAAGACCCCAAACATCTGTATGTACTATTTCTAGAACATTCTCACTAACATGCTTGTCATGTGGGAATGATGATCTTGACTATTTACCGAATTGACATGCTGCACATACCTTTTGCATCTCTGAAACATTGAAATTTGGTAGTTTGTGAACAGTCTCCTTTGACTACATCAATTTTAGCCTTTGCAGATTTGCATGTCCGATTCTTTTGTGCCACATCTCTATATCAGCAATAACTCTTGCACCTTTTGCAAACATGGTTGGCATTCATTTTAGGAATTTTCACATTTAAGATGAACATCCTACCCACTTTGTTTCCTTTGGCAATCAATCGTCCACCTTGTTTGTACTCTTCTACATATAACCCATCAGCATTGAACCTGACTTGTAATCCCTGGACAACCATTTGTCCAACAGAAACCAGATTCTTTGATATGTTTGGAACATGGAGCACATCAACAAGATGTTATACCTTCTCGTCCTCCATAGACAATGCTATGTTTCCTATATGCTCGATAGGATGCGATGTATCATCACCTGTTTCAACATATCCAAGAATTGGCTATTTCGCAAACTACTAAACCATTTTGCATGACTGGTCATGTGATTTGAAGCACCTGAATCAACATACTAGACATTATTATTCGGTTTTGAAACACCAACAGACATCGTATTCATCATGTGATGTTGAAACATAAAGAGCTTCTCAGAATCATCTACACTTGTGGATGTATAATTGTTTTGCTGCCTTCTGTTATTTTGATTCTTCAACATGCAATCACATTCAAAGTGTCCAGGTTTACCACAAGGTGTTCCATGGCGTACACCATTGATGCCGCCAGACCATTCTCTCATTTGTGATGTTATTGCACTTTTTTTATTCTGATCACGTGAATATCATCCATTTAGAGCAATGCTCACAGAACCAAAAGATATCAGGTTTTGGCAATCACAGACTCCTACCATCCATGGGTTTTAATCCCATCACCTTTTAGTTATGACAACATTGTTTCAACCAAGTGAACGCAACACATTGGTGGCTCACATTGGCAATTTTATATTAATATCAGTAAAACTTAGCATTGAAGATCACAGGCATCCTGGTTTGCTAACAGTGCTGCGAGGCTCGATATGTCTAGGTGATATAGGCATCCAAATGTTCTTCTTGCTTTTCTATCCATGCACACCTTCTCCTCGGAGTGAAGTAATGGGAGAGTAGGGAAGCCAAAGTTTATGTGTACCTTTTCCAATTGCAATTTGCTACAGCATCACAGTTTCGAATCCACAATCCCGTGCTTACTATTGTAATGTTGTAGCCACAAACCCCGCGTGGATGTTCATTTATTTCATAATCCTTCACCAACAACACCAAAGATCGATCTCGTATCCTCTAGGATCGTCTGGCCATGTGTTTCTTTGGCGGTATCAGTTGCAATGATGAGAGAAGGGTCGAATTGGAAACCTTAATTAACTACTCTTATGACCACGTGGGCAGCACCATGCAAGCCTAAAACTTATGAGGCAAAAGGTGACTTTGACCTTCACATATCACATATCCTACAAGCTCTTCGTAATCCGCAAATAAGCATCCAATCACTACACTACCCAGGCTCTAATGCAAAAGTGCAGGATCCAAGAATCGCATTTTTGCAACTCCCAATCTCGGGGTCACCTGTGAGTCACCAAAACAATCCAAGGGTAGATATTTATTGGGTACACGTAGATAATGAGAAGAAAAAGCCCGAGAATTCTCCAAGCGAGCCATTAACTAATGAAGATGATGGAGATCATGTGGAGATCTCCATGGGAGCTTGAGAAGAAGATGAAAGTTTCTCACAAGGTCTCCATGGGAGCTTGCCTAGAGCTCTGATACCAATGTAAGAAACTAAGAATTACGACCACCACGTGCCAGAGAGATGACTCTCCTCCCAACCTTATGCCTGTATATATAGCTACTCGAATCAACGAGGACCACAAATGTAACTAAAGTCCACAAGTGCATGTGAAATCTCCTCCACTCTTTTAATATCTTCCACTAGAGTCTACTAGTGGTTGGAGTGATCTTGACCACTACTTTAATACCTTCCAGTAGAGTCCACTAGTGGTTGGTGTAATCGCCACTCGAGCTAAGTCTCTCTGGACTCAAGTTAACTCACATTAACTTGAGTTAGAAGGCTCTAGAGCTCCTTGGGCAAAACACTCTCCCCATGCTCCCCATGGGGATTGAACCCAAGACCTCCTCCTTCATAACCTTCAGACTTAACCACTAGGGTAAGTGGTTTACTTGTTTAAGAGAGCATATGGACTTATACTTAACTCTAGTCTCGAGATCTTTGGGAACACACATGAGTGACCAAACGGTGTCTGATTTCAGATCTGTCTGAACTCATCGGACGCTTTGATCATAGACTTACTTTATTACACATCACTACCTAAATATATCAACCAAAAGTGCACTTAGTTTGATATAGATCCGAATTCCAAGAGAGATCCAATAATCATGCACGAGTGGCAAGACAGTGCGCTTCAAATTTCTTTGCAAAACGAAAGTGAAAATGCAATGAACCATGCCCCCGTTTTCTTTTTTATCAATAGTCATGTCGTCAGGTCTGAATAATAAAAAAAAGATATAGAATAACTGATATCGATACCTCAATCAGTAGAGGAATCAAAGTAAAAGATAATTGCATCAAAAAATATAGAAAGCTATACTTGATAGCAAAGAAATATGGTACATTGACCAATAGAAGCTATAATTGATATCAAAGAAATATGATACAAGAATCACAAAAGAAATATGTTTCATAAATATTGGGAATACGCCCAAATTGATTTCCATAAAAAATGCTGAACTTGTTAGGAAGAAGAATCAAGAACCGTAAAAGTAAGCCATTGTTTCAATGCATAATGATTTTTGTAATGAAAGACAACAAACTGAAGAACAAATACTGTAATTCTCATGAAGGAGACAATAGACTGATTATGAGCCTCCTTTGCTCTCTTGTAATTTCTCTTTTTCAAAAGAATTAAGGCTTGTTTGTTATGGAAAAGCTCTCATGAAGGAGATAATAGGCCCAATATAAGCCTCCTTTGCTCTCTTGTGATTTCTCTTTTTCAAAAGAATTCAGGCCTCTTTGTTATGAAAAAGGGAACAATAAAGAATGAATGGATATCAAAGAAGTGTGTTACAAGAATAAATGAAGCGAAAAATGGCTATAATATAGTGTGGTACAAAAATCAACCATTTCAAGATGGCGAATATCGGATTTAGATCCTCTCGTCATCACTTGGTCAGAATCCTCTCATAGTCACTTGGCCTTGAAGACTCCAAATCTATTGCCACTCCTATGGAAACAAGTTTACAGTTGATTCTTCATGATGCGAAAGGATAGATAGATCGAAAGATAGATAGATGGAAAGATAAATCGATAGATAGATAGATAATTAGATAGATAGATAGATTGAATAAATGATTGATTGATTGATTGATTGAAAAATAGATAGATAGATAGATAGATAGATAGGTAGATAGATAAATAGATAGATAGATAGATCGATAGATAGATAGATATATGGATAGATAGATAGATAGAACGATAGATAGATGGAAAGATAGATAGATGGAAGATGCATTTTACACTTTAGGGTCAGAATCCTTCCAAGCTTTCAAGGTAGATGATCGTTTATACATTGTTGCTTAGCTTCAAGGTAGATGATCGTTTATACATTGTTGCTTCGGGGTCAAATACTCCCTACAACATTATAAATCATTTATAACGTAAATAAACTATTGGATCATTTGTGACGTACTACACAGCTCATCAAATAATGGCGTTCTTCTTTAGAAAAGCTGGTGTTCCTTAGTGTCCGTGTCCTAGATCTATTTTTTAAATTTCAAATTAATGATTTAATAAAAAAATGAACTTTTTCAGATTATCTGAATTGATTGTATAAGCAGGCGATGACTGTTCTTTGGTGATGTGCGTGTGTAAGAGAGAGAGAGAGAGAGAGAGAGAGAGAGAGAGAGACTTCGTGCATCATGCATCCCTAAGGAGGAGAAACACGCTTTCCATCGTGTATCGCATTCTACCAGAACTTGCAACGTCGTCTTAAAAAGCAGAAACACGTTTTCCTTCATCATTTGCCTTCACATACGAAATACGAGCGACAGAGAGAGAGAGATGGACATTGTTCGGCTGCTAATATTGGTAGCAATAACTATGGTGTGCTCTGCTGTAGAGACTTCGTCGTCCTCGATCAAAGCCCATAATGCAGACCATTTGGCGGTCGCTACATTCTACACCAATTACTCACGTAAGCACACACTCTGTATTGTTTTTCTTATTCATCTTCTTCTTCGCAATAGTCGGCGACATTATTCTTCTCCTGTTCTCTCCCGCGTGGTTTTGGGGACTGGGTGTACAGAGAGATCATACTGCAAGCGGACGGCGTTTCCCATGGACGGCTTATTCGCGGTAGCGTCCAGCGGCGCCCTTCCATGGAAGAACAAGCACAGAGCTGCTTGTGGGAGGAAGGTGCGGCTGAGCTGCGTGGGGAAGGGCTGCATCTCCAACTCTGTCGTAACCTCTTCGCCGCCACCGACGCCAATAAGAGGGAGAAGCACGAAGATTGTGCCCGGCAGCAACGCCGGTGGCCCCGTCGTCGTTACCATCGTGGATATCTGCTCGTCGTCCTTGTCGACCTGCAGCTGGAATCGCGCCGCCCATAGAAAAGCCGACATTGCCTTGTCCCTCACGGCTTTTGCACAGCTAGCCGATCCGGATGTTGGCTATATCCGAGTACGATACGATTGGTACGTCACCATTATCCTTTCTTTTCCTTGTTTCTTTAATAAATGAATTTGAAGACAAAGAGTGGTAAAGAGAAATTCTCGACATAAGAAATCACACGTTGTTTATTGGAATAATACACTCTATTGCCCATGCATATTAGCAAAAGACTTGTCTTTTATCCAAGTTCAGAGAGCTTAGTAGTTCGATGCCTTGAGTCTCTTGGAGGAAGTCCTGAATTCAAGTCTTGGTTGGACATATCTATGAGCTCCTCAAAGATGGATCCTCTACCTTACAAGATCGAGTGCGTGAGTGTGTTTCCAATTCGTTGTACTCTCTCAAAAAGAAGAGAGTTTTCTTTTAACAATGCATGTTAGAGAAGGAAGGTTCTCTATTAGCAAAGGAAGGTTCTCTACTAACACTGCATATTGGGTGGTAGATGAAGTGAGGGAATCTTTTCATGATTTGTGCTAAAATGCTCAGCTAGGTATTCTTTGTCTGTCCTTTACTTTGTTGCACCTTGTCTCTTCTTGATATTAAGATTTTCTAACTTGGATGCAGTGATAGATTACACACACATCATTTTTTTAAACTCCCTTTTAATGGACACATAGACATTGGATTACACCTAGGCTCTTGGTGCAAACTTCCAAGTTTTTTGAAAGACTAAGTGCTTCTTTCCATTTCCAATTGCATATTTGTTTATATATTGCTTGCTTTTCTAAAAAAAAAAAGTTTATTCTTGCTTTTAGATGGCCACTATCTTTGAAAGTATCACATCTTCATAGTAAAATCGTTTTATGTGTTCAATCTCTTAACAAGTTATCATATTTTCTATATTACAATATTTTAACCCATCAATCCAAATCTTTATCTCATTTCCACGATTCTCAAGAATAGCATACTCAACATGTGATGTATCTTATTTCGATTTCACTCATCATCTCCTTTTGAATATTCACACAAGAATAACTTCTTTCATGTTATTTAAGAGATGCAAATATTCCTTATTACTTCTTTCATATTTCTCAAGAAATCCTAACGTTCCTTAATTAGTTTTGACCTTCTTGCTCTCACATTGTTACCAAAAAATATTCTGCCCACATGATCGTTGAATATTCCAATGTTTCATCAACACAACTTGCCTCTATGAGATCTTCTTACTCATTCTAAAAAGCTTTTGCACATTTTTCAAATTTTTTCCTCTTTGTTCATGCAAAAAAGAGGTGTCCAATGTTCTTGTATCATTTGAATTACCTCCTATACCAAGTTGGGATGTTTACTAGTGTATAAGCCCTGACATCACTATCGATGTCTTGATGGATGATCTTTCAAAGACGAATTTATTTCTTTCTCTCAACTAAAGGGATGCTAGAGGCTTGAAAGTTGAGCTTCCACTTGAGCCAAGATCATTATGTACATTGAATTTGGGTTTGGTGGAAATCGCTTTCTTTGATGAGGGAGGGAATATCATTGAGCTTGTTACCATTATTCAAGATCAATATCCTTATGTGGATATCACTTTTGTATTGCTCTCATCTCACTTCTTTCTATTTTTAGAAGACAATACTCTTTATAGTCCAATCTAAGCATATTGTCACTATCGTTGGCTCTAGATATATCTTATTTTTTGATTCGTCATATCCTAATTATTGAGTATTGCATAGAGTGTTTATGTTAGTCATCCATTTCCAATCCAAGTTAATTTGATAGTGTGATTTAACAATATTGCATATTGTACATAGGCGAACAATGATGTCAAAGCCCTTGGAGATAAATTTAAACAGGGAGAATAGAAAAGTATTGATGTCATAATATGTCCATTGGAGAAAGGTAGTCAATATGAATTGATGTTTATTTCTAACTACTAATTTAGCCCAAGACTCAAGTTGCTTGGACAAAGACTTTATCATCCGCTTTGGGGGAATCATTTTATCCATAGTGCTCATGTTGAGAATTCGTTAACCATCATTATTGTTTGGTAGATAATAAATATCCCACTTGATCTTGGGGATCTCTCTTTTATTAGCATCTTCCATCCATAGAAAATTTGTGCAAGAAATATTCAACTTGTGTAATTCTTTGTTTAAAGGACTCACATAAGAGAGGAAGTAAATAGTGGAAGGGGATAAGTAACATGTTGACTACCATTCACTTGCCGTTTGCTTTAATATATTCTATTTGTGATATGCATAAATATGCTTAGGAACATTAGGATACTTTTTTCCCTATTTACGAGGTTTTTGTCCCCAGCATGTACATATAACTATAATCCTAATGGGTTACTCATCTTTCTATATTCACTTGATAATACATTTTGTATTGTGTTATGATTCAAGCTTCTTCTTCTTCCTTGTGTTGTTTATGTGCTTCTGCAAACCTTGAACTCCAACAATTGGTATCAGAGCAGATCACTGCTTCATCTAGGGCATCGTCGAAGCCCCTTAGATCATAGTCTTAGAATTGCATGGAAATTGATGAGCATACTCAGGGTCCTTAGGAGTTCAAATCAGCTTTGTGATGTGGCATCAAAATTTTGATTTGAGCTCCTTTCAGCCTCCAAATGCATAATTTTCTCCCTTTTTTTTATGAAACATATATACAAGTTTAAGCTCACTAGTACAAGTGGTGCAAAGTCTGCATCAAGGTATTTGATTAGTTTCCATGGCTAAAAGCAATAATTCATTTTGTATGTGAACTATTGAGGATACGTTGGATGATATTAATTATCTGTTATTGACATATATGATGCATCATTTATTGATAGCAAAAGAGCTATGTAATATTGTGCAAGATGTTAAAAAATATCCTACTAAACCTACAAACATAGGTATTGAAGATAATGTAAATAACATTGAAGATGATGATCTTCCAATTTTGGTTCGCACTACAGTTCTTGTTGCACATATTCTACAACAACATCATTGAGATGGCAAAGATGGTCAGACACATGCATTGTTAGATTTTTCTATTAAACATGTCATTATCCCTCACATTCACTCTTCCAAGATACCAAAGGATGCTTGGAATACACTTACAACTTTATACCAGGAAAGAAATGAGGCTCCTATTTCTTACCTCCAAAAAGAGTTGCAAAGTGAGCATATGAATGAAGGAGATTCTATGAATAATATTTTTACAAATATCCAATATTTGAAGGAGCAATCGATTGTTGTTGATGAACTCTTTCTAGATAGTTTACTTACACATACTCTTCTTAATGGTCTTCTAGATTCATATCAGAGTTTTTCTTCCACTCTTCGATTGATGATGAAAAAAAATCCCAATGTCTTAATATTTGAGGATTTAGTCTCTATTTTATTACAAGAAGATCAGTCCAAACAAAACATGTCAATTATGCATATTGCAAATCAAGCTTTCTAAGCGAGTCAAAAGGGCAAAGGTAAATGGAGCTCATCTACTAGTATGTAAAAATATTTTAATGTTGCATAGTCGAAGTAGAAGTAAAAGATGAGAAGAATTTAGAAAAGAAGAAATACTTTGGTAAATATTGTAAGGAAAATGATCATGTCATAAAGAGTTATCCAAAATTGATTGCAAAAGATGCTAGAATGGTTGTTGCAAAAGCCTCTACACCTAAAGTAGAGTCTATTAATCTTGTTAAGAATGAAGAATGGGCATTTTCTATTGTTTGTAGCTATGAACCATCTTCTCGTGAGTAGTATATGTGTGTCATAGACTCTGATATTTGGTACTTTGATCTTGAGGCAACCAAACATATTACCTCGTTGGCCAATTCCTTGAGGTCACTTGAGCTTGCCCTCATAAGGAATACTAGCACTTGTGCTAACAACTCCTCTTATCTTATAATGGGAGTTGGTAAGATCATTTTTTACTACTAATAATAATAGATCTTTCATATTGTCAGATGCTTTTCATGTGCCACAGATCAACAAAAATCTTGTATCAATTTCAACATCGATCAAGATTGGCTTAGATGTCAAAGTTATTAATCACAAATGTACAATTCATGATCTCTCAAATGGTGGTGTTATTATTACTTTTGGCATTTTATGTCAGGGGTTATATAAGCTCATAGACTATGCAAAATCTGTGAATGATTCATCATGTGTAGTTCAAGATTCTAAAGCTATCATAGATGCAAAGCTTTGGCATGCATGCTTTGCTCATCTGAATTTTACTAGTTTGCTGCGCGTGCAAAAATTTGAAATGGTGTCCTCTCTGCCGAAAATTGAGGAACCTTGTAAACATGTCTATGAAGGCTGTATTTTGGAAAAAATGCAATGTTCTTCCTTCCCAAAAGGTTGAGTTCAAAAGCTGCTCATGAATTGTAGCTTGTTCATAGTAATGTTTGTAGTCCTATGCATACATCCTCTTTTGGGAACTACCTTTACTTTTTTTATGATTTCTCCAAGCATGCATGGGTGTATCCATTGAAAGAAAAGTCTATAGTATTTATGTGCTTCAAAAAAATTCTAATTATGATTAAAATTCCATCATCATGTAAATTAGGCATCCTCTATTCTAATCAAGGGAAAAAATACATGATTTCTGATTTCAATGCATTTCTAGCTAAGCGTTGGAGAAAAAATCACCGTAAAATATCATATATATCTAAAAAACTTGACTTACTAAAAGAAAGAACATGTATCTCACAGAGATGATAAGGTGAATGGTCAAAAGTCAGGCTTTATCACATAGCTTTTGGCTTGAGGTTGTTATGTGTGCAGAATATGTAGTTGATAGGTGTCCCATCAAAACACTACAATTGCATCCCATATGAGGTTTGACATGGGTCCAAGCCATCTGTTGCTCATTCCTGTGTCTTTGGTTGTTTAGCATATGCATTAATGCCTAAACAACAATGTAGGAAATACGATGATAAATCATTGGAATGTATTTTTATTGGGCACAATTCTGAAAAGCAAAGACTATCATTTGTATCATCCACAGATTGAATGCCTTGTGGTTAGTCATGATGTTGTTTTTGTGGAAGTGCAATTCAACCATTACTTTCATGTAACAAGGAGACATTAGTTAGCTCTAAAGATATGCATGATACTTTGCTACCTCTTTTTATAGGTGGAACAATCAAGTGCTGGTCCAAATGAGGTGATTTTGCATCCTTTACATGTTCCATATGATGATGCGGATCATTCCATTTTTGTGCAAATTCGCATAATGCATTATTGATGAGAGGGTTGACATAGAAGAGGCTAAAACAAATTACAATGCATAAATGATTGATGTAGACTTTGGGAGATAGCAAATTAGGTGTATCTTTATCATATCATAGCTATTCAAGCTTTTATAGTGTTTCATCAGATTGTTATGCAATGATTACCTCTAGTCTTTGTTATCAGAATGAGCCTATTTCTTTTTGTGAAGCATAAAATTCAAAAAATTCAATGGCTACTATGCAATCAAAATATGATGTTATTATGAAGAATGGTACTTGTTCTTTATGTGATTTACCTCCAAACAAAAAGGCCATTGTCATTAAATTAGTATACAAGCTATAACGTAAGCCTAATGGAATAGTTGACAGGTATATGGTGAGCCTTTGTTGCAAAAGGTCATGCTCAAGAGGTAGGCATTGATTTTGATGAGACCTTTTCTCCCACATGCTATATGACCACTCTTTGTAACATTAGTGCACTTTTGCTCCATGGTTTTGTGCAAAAAGGGCATGAAAACAAAGTGTGTAGGCTGAGAAAAGGCATTATATGGTTTGTAGCAAGTACCCCATGCTTGGTATGAAAAGACACATCCTTACTTCATTGCATATGGTTTTGAAAATAGTCCCACTGAGTGCATCTTATATATTAAGCATGAAAATGATGTACTTTTGATCATCATTATATATGTTGATGACATGCTACTCTCTAGTCCTAATGAGAATCATATTGTTGAGTTCAAGGCTCATTTGCATGCCTCTTTTGAGATATTAGGTTTTGGGAATTTGCATCATTATTTGGGCATTCAGTTTATGCAAGTTACTAGGGGAATAGCTTTGTCTCAAACAAAATATATTGAAACATTATTGCAATATTTTGGCCTTAAATATTGCAAACCTATTGCCATTCCTATGGAAACAAGTTTATGGTTGAGTCTTCATGATATTGGAGATAAATTTGATGTTGTTATTTATCAACAGACTATTGGATGCTTGATTTAATTATGAATTGTGCGGCCTGATATTCATTTTGTTATATCTCATATGAACATGTGTATGCATTGCCTATGTGTCAAGCATTGGTAGATGGTTAAGCGCATCTTTTGCTACTTGGATGGTACACAACTACTTGGATTGTTTTATCCTAAGGGGGAACTTTACCATCATATTTACATGCTTTTTTTGACTCTTGTGTGCATACTAGTGGTTTTTGCTTCATGCTTGGTAGCTTATGCATATCTTGGTTGAGCAAGAACCAACCTACTATGGCCACTTCTAGTTGTGAGCCTAGATATAGGGTAAAGTTCATAGCGATTGTTGAGTATATGTGTCTTAGACCCCCTTTTGGTTGATTTGGTTCTTACACAGTGTTCTACCACCACCATCTTCACTAACAGTCAAAGCACACTGGCAGTGGCAAGGAACCATGTGTTACATATTCACACTGGGCACATTGAGGTGCACTATCATTATGTGAGGGAGACGTTCTCTATTGGAGAGACTAGTTTGGTGTTTTTTCCCACACATGATAATGTTGCAGAAGTTTTCACGAATGCTCTGCCTAGGGAGAAATTTCGAAGCTTTTCACAAAGCTTTAGGCCTACTATCATGGATAAGGAAACCATCTTGTACCTTAGATTCCAAGTGAATTTCTATATCTCATGTTTGGTTTATAATTTGGACAAACTAATGCTTCCATCGCATTCAAAACATGCTAAAATCATGATATCAACTATCTATTTGCTTGATTCTAATACCCAAATGTCTTATTTTGAGTTGATGATATCATTAATTGATGAACGCCCTCAAAAACCTATATACTAGGAGGGGTTGGCAACATACATACTCAGTCTTGCCAATGTCAGTCTTGGGAGCTCAAGGAGTGGTGATCACCAAGTACTCTCCAAGTGCCAGTTCGAGTTCTAGTCTTGAGAGTGCTCTTGATGTCAAAACTCTTTGTGTGTGCTTGTGGATACTTTGCATTATCTATGAAGATTATAAAAGTATCTAAATCTTCAATAATGATAAAAAATCATGAATATAACTACCCTAAGAGGAGTGGGAAGCGTGGAGCATATTTTATTCAAACCGAAGCCAAAGCTTCTATTGAATTTTCAATGGATAGTATCTACCTACCAAAGTGGGCAGATCCTTGCAGAGAGCTATGTATAGAGGTATAAGGATGGGATGAGAATCATCTCTCATGTGATTGGTCATCCTAATCCTCCTCTTCTTCTTCACAGTGTATCAGAGCTCCTAGGTTGAGCTTCCATTAGACCTTCAAGAACTCATCATCTTCTTCCTCAATCAATTTTAGCTCCATTTTTTAATTTTTTTTTTATGGTTCTAAAGTTTCTCTTTGAGGTGAATCAAGACTTGTTCTATGAAAGCACAATCATATTAAAAAGTTTACATAATTGTGATCCAATGAATTTACTTGAAGATTCCAAGTGTTTTCCCATTGTTTTCAATATGGATCGTAGTAGATCAGTCATGAGCCAACATATTTGAATTGTTTCTTACAAAGTTTGGAATCCTTGAACATTGAACTTTTTGAGATTTTTTCCTAATTTCATTGCAAAGAGCTACAACAATGCTATGATTTTTGAAGAGGTGATGAGATATAGATACAGATGAGTGGGAGTTTTGCAAAAACCTACTCAACACCAGCCAATATAACTTTTGGGATGTATAGTATACCTAGTTAGCTTTCCAAAAATGCACAAAGAACCACTAAGGCCTTTCAAAAATCATCTGCAAATGATTGTGTCAAAGGAGATGTCTTGCCCTCCACAAGTTTTGAAAAAAAAACTTTTATTTTGAGATGTGAAGGTCACAAAAACTTGCTCACAAATCACAACATGGTATGAACTGACCAAAGAGCTTTTGCATATATCTAATTGGAGTGCCTAGCTAACTAAATAAAGTTATTTGATGTGTTTAACTGCATTGTACACTGAGAAATAAGTTTAGCAAGCCTAGGGGGATCACCTTGATGTTTGAGCAACAAGATGAAGTGTAGACATACTCAACTTCAAACGTTCATAACTCGAGATCTACTCACAATGATAATGAAACTTGATATGTAAGCTCAAAAGGGTATTCCTAAGTGATCGAATTGAAATTTTAGAAAATTGGTACTCACACATAGAGAAATAGATCAGACAAGTTGATTGTGTACCTCACGATACTGTAGCAGCACATAGAGAATGTGTAATCAAGATATATGAATCATACTATGTATTGATATTGCACATATCATAGAAGGGAGATATGGAGGACTACTCTTACTTGAAGTGATCACAATGTAGGCTCAAAATTGTAGCTCAAATCTCTCATGATAGGCTTTATATTGACTAAGAGATGGTTTATTTATACATATTTTTGAATTTGAATATGGTGAGTCATCCACCTAAAAGTGGTCCTAGACTTTAAGAATGATTTAAAATTGAATCCCAACTAACAAAGTCATGGGTTTTGGCTCTCCGTTTCTAGGATATTCCTTCCACTTTTGGTCTTTTATAATTTATTGAGATAAGTGCAAGGATTAAACCTTTGAACTTTTACAAACATAGGTTCATATGAAGTGTATGATAAAAGGTTAGAGTAATCCAAAGAACTAAGCAAAGCTCTTAGGCTTGTTGTTATTGTATCCATAAGATCTACTGAATCTTCCTCTTGAGCTTCCATCGCCTCCTTTTTTTTTATCCTCGTCCTCTTTGATTCTTACTTTACCTCAAACAATTCTCTTCAATATCATTGGTTAGACCACATATGGCATAGGTTGATGATGAGCTTTAAGCTCTCCAATTTTCTTTTTTACCTCCTCTACCTCTTCCTATTGAGCCTCTACCTCTACCTGGAAAGTTGGCTTGAGAGGTGCTACATTCATCATTAGATTTCTTGCCTTTGCTTTTGTTATCCTTGCTTTTATTCTTATCTCTATATAGAGCAGAGGATTGATTACCTTTTTAATTGTCTCCATTCTTCATAAGTTTTTCTTCATGTTTGAACGATTGTCTCATGAGTGTGTTGAAGTCGGGAACATGCATGTCCATGTAAAGATCGATGGCTGTGGTGAAGGCCTCCCATTTGTCATCAACCTTGATACCATTGATAACTTGCCTTACTATTTGTTCTTCATCAATGAATTCTCCAATGCTTCCAAGCTAATCTACAATGTCCTTCATTTTGGTGAAAAAGTCAGTCACACTTTGCTTGGGCATCTTCTTGAGTGTTGTGAACTCCATTCGTAACTGATTCTTCCTTGGCTTGATGCTTGATGAGAAGAAGACTTCAAGAGCATTCCATGTTTCTTGTGATGTCTTGTGATTCCTATGTTAGGGAGAATAAAATCAGAGATAGAGTTGAGAATGTATGACCTTGCCAAAGCATACTTTGACCACCATGTTTTTAACCATTCCTAAGCCTCGTGTGTTGGTTGGCCCATGCTTCTGAGTATTGGCATAATTTCATCTCCATATATGTTGCCAAATAGATTCCTTCTTTGTAGATAGAAATCCATCCTGAGTGATCATATTGAGTAATTACATTGATCTAGTTTGTTAATAGGTGAGGTAAATCCATCACCATGATGCTTAGTTGATCTCATACCACTTTGAAGAGGTGATGGGATATAGATAGAGATGAGTGTGTGTTTGCAAAGACTTGTTCAACACCGGCCAAGATAGCCTTTGGGATGTCTAATATAATTTCCTAGCTTCTAAAAAATGCACAAAGGACCACTAAGTCCTTTCTAACAACATCTTCAAATGATTGCATCAAAATAGATAGCTTGCACTTCATAAGTTTTGAAAAAAACTTCTATTTTGAGATGTGAAGGTGAGAAAAAAATGCTCAGAGCTCACAACTTGGCATGAATTGACTAGGGAGCTTTTGCACACATCTAATGAAAGTGCCTAAGTAACTAAAGCAAGTTATTTGATGAATTTATTTGGATTGTATTCTGAGCAATAAGTTTAGCAAGCTTGGGGGGTCACCTCAACTTTTCAGGAACAAGATGAAGCGCAAACATAGTCACCTTCAAACATTCATAACTCGAGATCTATTAACCCAATGAAATGAAACTTCATACGTAAGCTCTTACCTAAGTGACCTAATTAAAATTTTAGAAGATTCATACTCACACACAGAGAAATGGGTTAGATAAGTTCAGTATATACCTCAAGGTACTATAACAACACACGAAGAATGAGTAATCAAGATATATGAATTGTAATATGTATTGATATTGCACATATGATACAATCGAGATATCGAGGACTACTCTCACTTGAAGTGAGCACAATTTAGGCTTAGAATCTCAGCTCAAAGTGCTCTTAATAGGTTGTATATCCCCCAACTAAGAGATGGTCTATTTCTACATCTTTTGGAATTTGAATATGGTGATTCATCCACCTAAAAGTGTTCTTAGAATTTAGGAATAATTTGAACTTGAAGCCAAACTAAAAAATTCATGGATTTTGGCCCTCTTTCCATGAGATTCCTTCCACTTTTGGTCTTTTATAATTGAATGAGATAAGTCCAAGAATTAAATTTTTGATTTTTTACAAACATAAGTTCATATGAAGTGTGTGATAAAAGGCGAGAGTAATCCAAAGAATTAAGCAAAGATCTTACGCTTGCTTATTGCACCAACATGTTTGAATGCCTCAATGATTAAGAGAGTGAGAATTTGGATATGCAAAAACTTTCTAGTAAAATCAAAATTAGTTCTTAAAAGATGCACATACAACCATGCAGTAGTGTCCTTCACATTTTGAACGAGAATGATAGAACCCAAGCTTGATCAATTAAGCAACTTTGTTCACTTGTACAAGTACGAATAAAACTTATAAACCATGGGTCTTTAAAAACCTTTACAAGTTCCTTTATCATATTTGAATTTGGAACAAAAATACAACAAAATATATATCAATAGATCCTCATAACAACTATCATCTAGAAGCTTAAAAACATATAGAAGTATTTGAGGCCTTTATTCCCATCAATCTCCCATTAAAGGGCTAAAGAGGCACCTTTAAGCTACGTAACTCCCACCATCTTTATATGTAATTGATGTTTGGATAGAGACTTAGTTAGAGCATCTATTGGATTTTGTGAAATAATGGCCTCTATCAAAGTGATTAGGCCATCCAACTCCAGGCACTTATTTGATGAAGTGGTATCACACATCAATATGTTTTGTGTGAGCAAGTAACATGGAATTCCTTACTATACATGTCACTCTAGATAACACAACCAATAATAGTTTCCTTTTTAGGAAAACCATTCTCATTGCATAGGCATGCTAACCATATGGCTTCTTCCAATGCCTATGTGCCTGAAATATATTCATGTTCTGTACTAGGTAGTCCAATTATCCTTTGAAGTCTAGAGAACCATGAAATAATACCTAGAACATAGAAGGGAAAGATTACATTCATGCATTTTAAAGTTCACTTGTAACTTTGATGTTGTATCTTACAGCTAAGGTCAAATCGCCCAGATGCACTCTACTTTGAGCATGTCACCAGAGTTTTGTAAATTTCTTGCATTACAAATTATATGGTCACCATTGAATTCCTCATTATTTATTTGTCGAAATTTGCTTCACCAAATGAACTCATAGCCTCCAAGCTGAAATATTTGTTGCTATGTGGTAGCCAATGTGCATTGCCTTGTCTCTGTTGGAATGTGGAAATGACTTGAGTGTATATTGTGTATTAGATATACATGTATATCTTCTCAAGTGTCCGAAATATATAAAGATCCATGTTTGATATTTTTTTGAAGTCTTAATTTTTTATTTTTTTCTCTATTATTATCCCAAATTAGGAGTAATATTATTTCAAGAGAACAAGAAAAAGAGTTGTATTTAAGATTCAAAAAAATTTAAGGAAATTTCCTAGTCATGCATTGATTCTAGATTAAAAATCAAACTAAATTGAGTAATAATTTTTTCAATTCTTATCTCAAAAGATTGTAACATACATGTTTCTTGTGTGCTCTCTAAAAAATTTCAAGTATTGAAAATTTCTTCCTATGCACATGCAAACACATCCAACCATATAAGTATGTACACGTGTATACACATGCACATACATAAACACATCCACATGGACATGCATATCCACATCTAGAACCATGTCGACACATGCATTAACACCCGTATACATACACGTGTACAAAATATCACACAAAAACATAGAATCAAATATAAACATGCATATGAAGACCCACATGAACACTACATACACATATGTACACATACATACATGCACACGTGCATAAGAAAACACCTATACATTTGGATTTGCATGCTTACACATGCAAAATGTAGATGTGCAACACACACACATGAACACATGCATAAACATGCACAAGTTCTTGTGCACACACATCCATGCAATGGTAGACATGCATATGCATGTCCATGTATGCTGAAACACACATGTATCTCACACATACATGTATACCCACACATCAATGTACTTACAAGCATGTCTTTTTCTTATTGATTTTTTATGACTGTTATAAATACGATTTTTTGCAATTTCTTCTTAAATTCTTTTTTGGTTCCTAATAAGGAGTTTTTTTAATGTTATGTTCTTAGAGATAAAAACATCTACATATTTTTATATGATGACTTTTTCATATTAATATTGTACTTTTTTGCAGGATTTAATCTCTTCTCTTTGATAAAAGAGGAAGTGCTGAGATTCCGAATGACAAATTGCTTCAAAGTTCCATTCCAAATCCATAAAGGAAGGAATGGTTCAATTGAATGCATTTTATCTGCTTATTTATTTCTATAGGAAAATCCCCTAAATGTCATGTAATTAAATCTGACATCCTTTGTATTTTCTATGTTCTTTGATTGTTTGGAGTTAATTTGACATGAGAATTATTTATAAGTCTAAGAGTATATACAATATTTCAAAAGAAAATCATTATTTTTTTATCTACAAAATAGATAGAATTGATGATGCTCCAAAATGATAAGGCTAGTATAAATTAATATAGTTCATTGACAAGGAAAAAAATTTATTTCAATTGAATTAATTTAGTTCACTCATGAGGAAACAATTTGATATCTGTTGGGTCCCTTCCCTATTCGTGCATCATATACATTGGTGACCCTTTTCCCGTTATTTTTTATTTTGTATATACTCATAGATTCTTCTATAGTCATCTTTTTGCCTCCTCTTATGCATGGTATCTCACTCCCCTCCATGCAAACATTTCTCCTCATCATGTATTATGCTCCCAACATAAAAAAATGGTCAGATTTTATAGAAGACAATAGTGTATCCCAATACTTTAGATATGATGTGTACTTACAAGCATGTTTTTTCTTATTGATTTTTTATGACTGTTATAAATACGATTTTTTGCAATTTCTTCTTAAATTCTTTTTTGGTTCC
>CM035426.1:140846694-140849194 GCA_020310875.1 Ceratopteris richardii | reverse complement strand
TTCATTGTAATATATCTCCATTATCTACAAACTATGAATGGTCAAGTTTGACCTTCATCCAACATTTAAGATAGGTAATGCACATTTGGTTTCTCCTCATAATGGTGGCCTTACAAGTGTGAAACACAAAGTACATTCATGAGGGGTAGACATTGAACATATATTAAGAGCTTGCTATCCTTGATAGTCTCACTTCTCTTATATCTACACCCTTCATTTTTTATCTCTTAGGTCTCTTTTCTAAATACCTCAAGCATCATGTTCCTTATGTTAACAATCCAAATCCCCAAAAAGTAGTGGGAAATCATCAAACAATTCCAATAGCTATTGGCATTAACTCTAGGTTCACTAAAAAACTTAGGAGCTCTCTCAAGGAACTCAAGTGATTTTACGAGTCAACCTTCCTACCAAGTAACTCCCATTCATACTAGTTTTCCTAAACGAGGATGCATACCCATTGAATAAGACCATCCCATCATAAAAGAAATGTATGTGAAATCCCATTCTATTATATCCTAAACCATCATTTACTTCCCTTCATCTACAGGTCTACTACATTAACTTCTTTTTATAAAATGAGTACCAAAGTGTCATAACTCGATTGCCTTTCTCATACAAGTAACCCTTTAAAACACGCATGATCTATTCCTAATATAATCATGCTTTTATCTCATGCACCCATCTCCTTTTGTATCCACATAGTATATTCCTCTTAATTTATATCAAGATGTCACACTACCAAATATGCATTCAACTACTCTATTACCCTTAGGAACTAACTTAATCCCATAGCAAGGTTCATAGATACTTTGAAATCTTCAATAAAATCAACTTAAATTCAAATAGATGAATAAATGTTCAATTACCATGATCCCATCAATCACCAAGCTAGTACTAGATCTTTCCTTTAGGGAGTGGTCTCCTCCTTGAGTCCTTGAAGTTCTTATCCCAATTTCCTTTCTATGTAAGATACTCACCTCCTCTTTCACTAGTATTCTCCTTAGATTTCTTTAAGAGATATACACCTTAGATACATTAAATTGTGCTAGCATTCTCTAGAGTAAGGTCCATTACATGTAAATGGATAAGGGGTTCACTGTTGGGTGGAAAACCACCCCAAAAATCAATTCTAAGAGCCATTCATCTTTCATGACTTGATCCATAGATGCACATAACATGAATACCTTGTTTCCATGGAGTTATGTATATTTTGGATGCCTTTGTGAATGTAAGATTTCTTAGGTGCCACTATGTCTATAACCACCATATGCAAATCATGACCTCCATGAGATATAGATAGAACTTTCCTTCAATTTTGGATGCATTCCCTTAAATGGGAACTATAGCTGAAAAGAAATTTGACTAGGAACTAAAAAATGAATTGCAAGAGAAAGCCTTAGGTTTATGGGAATCCAACACATACTCTCGAATCCTTCTCATTTGAACTTCTAGAAATTCCCCTTCTCAAACATGGTAAGATGGCATTTGAAGATGTTCACTAGAGAGAGATAAGCAATCTGCATACATCATCCCCATCTTGGATAGTATAATGATGCAGTATATTGGGTCATATGACATTCACAAACAAAAGCTCTTGATAGCCCCTATTATCAAGCACTAAGTTTCATTTTTCACATTTAATTATGGTATATCAAGAAAGCAAACTCACACTCCTCATATCAAGCATGCATGCTCATTAGAATAGCTGTCAAAATCCCCAATCTATGTGAAATTGATCATACAATGGATAAAAAAGTATTCAAGCAAGTTAATGAAAAATTAAGGCTAGATATGAGGCAACCATATATGCCTTCATTCAAATAAATGATGATGAATCTACAAGATACCCGAGAGAGAAGGAACCTGGCATGGGACATGATATAAACTCGAATCCAACAGAATAACTATTACTAAGTCAAGGAGAGTGTTTAGGGAATATATGGAGATATGTTCACACGTGCCATCTCTTGTTGTAAGAAACCTCATTGTTCAGGATGTGGATAAGGACATCATGCTTCTCTTCCCTCGTTGGAGGGAAATGCTTAGTGGTTACACTTTTGAAGATCAAGGTGGCAAAAAATTAGAAAGAGTTAAAGATGACATGCAGAATCCTGTAGCTCTTTGGTCCATGAGGGGCTTTAAGAAATTGAGAGATTGGCTTCATAAGGAGCAGTTCTGATGTGGCTTCATAGTCATGAAATGCAAATTTTGACCAACAAAATATATCCTTCTTCTTTTCAAACATGAAGGTATGGCCTTCAAAGCCCTTTAAACAAGCCCTTCATTGTGACACACAAGGCCATAGAATTAAGGATTTCCCTTTGAGGATAGGATGTCAAAAAGAAAAGCAAGACAAATCTAGAGAAGCAAATCCATCAGTTGTGATGATTGGAGAGAATACCATGAGCATAAAGTGAGTGGATCCTTTCTCAGTTCCACTAGTAGTCGGACTGTTTGTAAGTGTGGAAATGTGAAAATCTATGTGTATGTGTCTATATGT
>CM035426.1:140806694-140844194 GCA_020310875.1 Ceratopteris richardii | reverse complement strand
CACCAGCCACTTTTCAGCTACTTATGTGTCATGTTTTCAAGGAATTCTTATGCAAGAATTTGGAAGTCTATGTCGATGACATATGTACTCATTCGAATAAAAGGCAGACACATATCCCAGAACTAAGGCAAGTGTTTGACAAATGTTGAGAATATCAAGTTTGTCTGAACCCAAAAAAGTGCCTTTTTATGGTGAGACAAGGCAAAATTCTAGGACACATTGCATCAAAGAATGGAATCTCTATGGATGAAGAAAAAGTGAAAGTAATTGCCGACCTACCTAGACCAAATAACATAAAAGAGGTACATGCATTTATGGGTCATTGTGGTTATTACAGGTGATTCATACATATGTATGCAATCATAGCCGAGCCTCTTTACTCTCTTTTGACCAAGTTTGAATGGACAAATGAGTGTGAAAAATCATTCAATGAACTTAAACGAAGTTTGTGCTCAACACCAATATTAACAACCCTAGATGGGAGCAAGCCATTCCATATACATGTGGATGCATCCAACTATGCCATAGGATGTGTGTTGGCACAACCAACGAATGAAGGTAATATAGATCTCCCTATGGCGTACGCGAGCAGACAGTTGAATGCAGCAGAAAGAAATTACACCACTATGGAACGAGAGGGATTAGGAATGATCTATGTAGTAAAGAAATTCAGGGATTATTTGTTGGCAAATAAGTTCAAGTTCTTCACGGATCATCAAGCATTATTGTACTTAGTCAATAAGCCTTGTAATACAGGACGACTGATACATTCGTTTCTATTACTCATGGAGTACGATTTTGAAGTAGTAGTCAGGAAAGGAAAGACCCACCTCTGAGCTGACCACCTCTCAAGATTAACTACAGGAGAAGCTCCTCAAGGAATAGCGGATGAATTACCTGATGCATACCTGTTTAACCTTGAGATAGTACCAAAATGGGCTAAGACGATTGTCCCTATTCTCACGTATGGACCCAAGAATCCTAGGATAAGGATCAAAGAAGGAGAGATTACCAAAGTTTCGAAGATACCAAATAATAGCAAGAAGTATATATAAACAGAATAATCAAAAGATTCTTGCTTGTTGTGTAGATGAATCAGAACATGCGAATTGGTTGCAATTAGCACACATAGGTGCATTAAAGCAACATCATTCAAAACATCGTACCTTGCAGGCTCTGCATAGGTTAGGAGTATATTGGCCTTCTATGGAAGCAGATGTCTACAAGTTGTGTAGAGAATGCCCTGTTTGTTATGAAAGACCACCGATAGAACATGCCACTTTATATCATATGTCTCTCACACCAGAATGGAGTGAACCATTAGTGACATACTTGAGGACGAAAACATTCCCTCAAGGAATGACCTTAGCACGAAAACGGAGTCTGGAGCAGGAAGCTCAAGACTATTCACTTATTGGTGACAATCTATATAAACGAGGAAGAGATGGATACCTAAGACAATGTGTTCATGAAAGTGATTATTTGAGCGTACTAGAGACTGCACACCAAGGTGTTGCAGGAGGTCATTTTGGCCCCGATAGGATAATCAAAGCCATACTGTTTGCAGGATTATGGTGGCCCACTCTTCACATGGATGCACATACCTTTGTTTAGAGATGTGATGTGTGCCAAAGAACTCAATTTCCTACTCGTAGAGATGAAATGCCATTGAAACCCATGATGGGAGGATGTGTATTTTCTAAGTGGTGTATAGACTTTGTAGGACCCATTAACCCCCCTGCAAAAGGTACACACGCAGAATACATCATTGTTGCGATGGATTATCTTACCAAATGGGTAGAGGCTAAGGCCACGAAAAAGAATGATGCACACACGACTGCAAAATTCTTATTTGAAAATGTCTTTACAAGATATGGACTGCCTATAGAGTTAGTGAGCGACAGAGGAACTCACTTTCTAAACCAAGTCATTGAATATTTGTTACAGGATTTTATGGTGATTCACAAGAAATCTGCACCATATCATCCTTAGGCCAATGGTCAAGCAGAAAGTACTAACAAGATCCTTTGTAACGTACTAACGAAACTCGTGAACAACAAACGTTCATATTGGGACAAATAGTTACACCACACTGTTTGGGCATATCGAGTGGCCTACAAGACCGTACTCAATGCAACTCCCTTTCAGATGGTTTTTTGTCAGAATGTTGTGCTCCCTTTGGACTTCTTGATACCCACCCTTAAGGTTGCACAAGAACATCAGTGGACCGGCCATGAATTATCATCAAGAATAATGGACTTGGAACGATTAGGAGAAACCAGGCTGAAAGCAACAATAGGTATATATGCAACAAAGAAGCAATAGAGAGCCTATTTCGATGCACATGTGAAAGATAAAGGCTTAAAAGAAGGAGATTTAGTCCTAGTGTATACGCTGAAACAACATGCACGGAAATTAGGAAAGCAAGGTTATGGACCTATGATCATTAACAGACTCTCGACAAGTGGAGCAATACAATTAGCCACCCTAGAAGGAGACATAATGCCTAAATACATTAGTGGTTGTAGAGTCAAGCTTTATCAGGAACCTCTTACTGAGGATATGCTTAGACGACTCACGTTGGCAAAGAAGCATAAGGAGGAAGAAAAAAGAATATGCGCTGAAGCTCAGGCAAAAGCTATAGAACGCATTAAGCGCATGAAGCTAAGAAGACAAGGACTAGAGAGAGAACATTATAACCATCTGAAAACAACACCCAGATACCCCATGGCCATATGTCAAGCGAAGTCAATTACGCATCCTAGCATAGTGGATAGGAGACCATTCATTATTGTCAAGCTAGAACACGAAAATCCTTGGCATGAGCTAAAGACTTTAATTGATTCAGGTGCTATGACTAGTGCGATTAGATGGTCCCACTATAAGGACTCAGGAATAGAAATGCGGACAATTGAGGCATACATCATGGGGCTAGGAGGCATGGAAACCCCTTGCATGGATGAGGTGGACCTTCCTATCCTCATACATGACGTGACCATGACAGCGAAGCTACTAGTGTGCCATGATGACGACCTGATCGAACCCCTAATCCTGGGCCAAGATTGGCTATACGATCACTCAGTGGACCTAAATCTTAGACAAGGCTCCTTGCATATTGGAACCTTAGGTCAGCACCGAGTGATACTGCTTGACTTCCGTAACAACACTCCGCCTGAGGTATGTAACCCTAGACCATATGAACTGCATGCGAAGGAGGATCGGAAGATTTTTGGCCAGATCCCTCGGCTAAGCACGCTCCTTCCAAAGTCAACCCATGAGAGCTTGGCGATGGATAGTTTCCAGAAAGAATGTCAACAAATTTTCCCCCGGTCTTCCAGCAGTGGTCAGGTGGGTTGCATCAGCAGTCAGGCGGACTGCATCAGTGGCCAAATGGGCACTACACCCTGCAGTGCCCATCCTTCCACACTTATTGTAGAGTGGCCTAGATTTATGGTACAAAATGTTGCACTTCCTAATGGGCAAGTTTTGCAAGTGTTGGACCTCCCTTCTTTTCCAAAGCAGAGTGTCCATCCGACCTCTCAACCCCAACCACAAAGGAGTCACCCACGATAGAGGAACCCAAACCGATGACCCTACCAGACAATGCAAAAAAAGCAGTAGTATCAGCATCACAAACCAAGCAGCATGAAACAAGTATGGGTGCCAAAAGGACAGAAAGCACCGACAAATTTCAACAATGCAGACAATGACAAGAAGAAGTTAAATCAGAAGCAGAGTCAGCATCTAACATCTCCTCAACCTTCTTCTACAAGTACGAACAATCGACAAATTTGGATCGCTAAGAAGTACCTAACGAAACGACCCACACCCACATAGATATGGGTACCCAAACAGTGTATTATAGCTCAACACTCAAGCCATGTAATATATACCCCTCAAAATTCTCTTCACCCATCAACACCACAACATCCGATATCACCTTTTGTCCCTCAGCAGAAGCATACCATCCACTAAGCAACCCTTAAGAGATGGATACGAAAATGTATAAAAAATCCCTCTCATGACCAATTGTATAAGATTAACTCCATCCCAAACAACCAACTCCCTTGTAATAATTCTATCACAACTGAACTTTGTATAAACTCAACCACACTAACCCACCAACACTTGTAATAACATCTCATCAAGCAATGTATGCACTATCGAAAGCATGTATGTGTCTAGAAACCTACATTAGTTTTGCAAAAAAAATCATTGCATAAACCACCTCACAATACTTGGCTACACAGGTTACACATCGGTTATGGAAAGGGATTGCGGTCTCACTTTAATGGGATCATGATTAATTTCCATACTAATGTGCTAATCTTTTGTAGCAGATCTTCTTCGCATTTGCATCTGTTATATGGAGTAACAATTGAGACAAGGTGTGAACCACCTCTTGTTCATTTAAATGGGCTCACACATGAGTGCCATGTGGCACCCATGTGTAGAGCCTTGGGTTACTCATCAATATAGAAAGAGAGAGTAGTTATGGGAATGCGTGCGTGGCTAGGCGACAGATCAATCAGACATCTCCGTGTGACTGAGAACTCTATGTACGAATGCTCCTCGGGAGTTGTGCAGGATTGTTGATGGAAACAAAAGTGATGGGAGGTCATCGAGAACAGCGCCATATTCTGTGAACCAACAACTGGTATCAGAGCGTAGGTGCACGAACGCCGAGAGAGGTCAAATTCAACGGACCCATCAGTCAGACGACGGACGTATGCGCAGAGAATAGCCTGTTCTTCCTCTTCCCATCCCCTTGGATGAGAGTATTAAGTATTTGTTCTTCTTTATATAGAGAGAAAAGTGCTTCTTCCACAGCACCTATGGGATAAAAGGCCGATTCGACAGGCAATCCAAGTTTTTTTTCGCATGCACAACGGGTTCAAGTTGAAATAGAGAAAATTCTCAAAAATTTTTGGGAACTTTGGAGTATTGAAGGGATGCTATAGATCAACATTTTTGCTAACCCATTATACATACATGTATTATGGGCTGTGGAGATGGGCTATGGGTTTTGGGCTGGAGTTAAAAGCTTCACTTTCTCAGTTTAGAGCTTTTTAAAGTCATCTATCCATGAAGATGAGTTTTTTCACTTCCTACTTGTGACATACCCAGATTCTCCGCAACATAGAATCTTCATATAATATTCGATTTCAAAAATTTTGGTCACATCACAAAGTTATACTCTTAAGCTTCACTCAGAGACCATTGATGTTGCATTTGGATGAGATTTGGTCAACCAAAATCTCTTTGCAGCGCTTCAGTAGGAGCGAGGCGACCACTCTCGGGCCTAGTTTTTCATCATCGAGTGTCCAAATTCACTTTTTTCACTTGGGATAGCTTCAAATTTTTGAAGTATAGGTGTTGAGCTACATTTCTTGGACTGGCAAGGACTGTCAAATCTTAGAAGTTCCTCAGTTTTACTCAGGTTGCCCGGTTGGGGCTATTCCCACGTGGTTTTGGCATTGTTTTTTATGGTTTTTTGTGTTTAGAACCTCCCCCGACCAACTGGACATTTCCAATTTTTGTTTGGGCCTGGCGAGGATTCAAAATCAGCGACCTAAAGCTTCAAGGATCACTTCGATTTGGCTTCTGCAGCTTTATTTTGTAACAGGGAAGTGCTCTTGTGATATATTTCTCTTCTTCTTGCATATTTAAGCTTTACTTCCATTCATTTTCATATACTCTAGTTGGTAAATGGGGGAAGGGAAGTAAAACATGGAATCTAAAGGCAAACAAGTAGTTGAACATACTTCTCCATCTAAAGAGAAACTAGAGGATCCTGATTCTAGAATGGAAGAAGTAGAATTAGGGAAAGAAGTAGAAGAAAAAGAGCCTCAGCAGGAAGAGTATACATATGAGGAACTTTTAGATGAGTTTGTCACTCGTGACCAATTCATAGACTTGAAAGAGAAAACCCTTAAATTAGAGAGAGATCTTGGTAGCATCACATCTCTCATACAACAGCTTAAGTCTCAAATGATCTCACTTGAGACTAGTGTCACCTCTTTCTTAGCTAGGAAGGAAAGAGAGACCCCTCCTATTCCTATAGAGCTCACTAGGAAAGATACTTCTCTTCCTAGTAAGCACAAAGGAGAGAGCTCTAGGGAAGCTCCCCTCCTGAAAGACTTGAAGCCACCTACCTTTACGGGGGATGACCGAGATACGAACAAGGATGCAATCTACACTTTTTTACAAAAGTGGCATGATTTGCATCAATTGAAGGGCACCCCACGATAGTACCGTGTGCTAGAGGCAAGTCTCTCCCTCGGCCCGCGTGCTTACAAGTGGTGAATAAGTCTTAAGGAGGCGAACTCTATCCCTACTGAATGGGCTCAGTTTGAGACTCTTTTCCTAAAAGAGTTTCTTCCTGAGAATGAGGAGGAGAGGAATTGGGATGAGTGGGATAGGAGTACACAGAGAGGTAGGCCTCTTACGGTCTACCTATCCCACTATAGAGAGATCATTTTGAAACTTAAGGGCTTAGATGATTTCCAAAAGACCAGAGGGTTTGTTAAGGGCTTAGATAAAGCCATAAAGAGGGAAGTCAGAAGGAATGTGCCTAAGGCGTTTGAGGAGGCGATCAAGTATGCACAGATTTATGAGTACCATAATCGTCCTCAGTATACTCCTATGGAGACGGATCAGCCCCTCAAGCCTCTTCGTACGACTAAATTCAAGAAGAAGTTGCCTTTTGGGAAAAACAAAGTTTTTATTAAAAAACAAAGATCACAAGGGCCTAGGTTATCCACAGATCAGTTTGAGAGGGCCAAAAGATAGAACCTGTGTTCTAGGTGCCTGTCTCCTAACCGGACCCCGACGCACATGTTCGCACATTCGAAATCAGTTATGCAGTGTTGAACCACCCACCAGATCTGGCGTATAAGGCCATAGTGTTTCAGGGCACGCTAGTTAATGAAGCAGCAAGGTGGCTGACAGAATACGATATTAATCATTTTGGTAATTATGACGATGTGAAGGACGCGTTCCTGTAGAGGTTCCGCTTGAAGAAGAACCCTGCAAAAATTTTTGACTATTTGCAAAATAATTGGTAGAAACCACACCAGAGTGTCTAGGAGTACGCGACGCTGTTCAAAACTCACATGCGACAGCTGCCACCGGCGCATGCCAACCTGCCAGACGATGTCATAACACAATGGTTCATCAATGGATTGAATCCACAGTTAAAACAGATCATGATCATTCGATGTGTGGGCGGAATGACATTGGACACTGTCATTGCAATGGCCTTACAGTTGGAGCACAAAGTTGGAGGGTTTATGGAGGATCTGGAATGGTTGAAAGCAAGTAAGAACGTGACCGAGGATCCGTCCAAACAAGTGTACTGTACTAAGTGTAAGAATCCCGGTCACACTAGTTCCACATGTGCTCTCAACCAAATGTATTGTGCCATTTGTAACACGTCAGGGCACTCAACTTAAACTTGTGCATACAATGCAAAGGTGCAGGGTAGAGCGGCAGTAAACGCCATAATACAGGAGCAGGGGCAGCCAGCCAACCATTACGTACTGCCACAGTTGCATACCAACCAGCAGCAGGGATACAAGAACTATCGGGGTCCACGAAGTAACAATTTCAATCAAAATCGATGGCATGCGGGTACATCGGCTGAAGACACCTCCCTCCCACCCCCTCTATGTCATTTCTACGGCGAGCTTAGGCATATTCGTAGATTTTGTAAGGAAGCCTTAGAGTATGACAAAAGAAAAAAAGAAAGACAAAATCTGATGACAAATATGGTTTATATTTCCCCAGTTGATTCACAAGCAGCCGTAGTACAGATAAGATCGGGAAAACAGTTGCAACCAGGAGCTGAAGTTTTCGAGCCCAAAATTCGTGATCAATAGCGGATTTTTACAAAGGCTAGTCAATGGACAACTAAGGAGCCGACGGTGTTCCCTGACCCAATTCCGGTAACTCAGCCTCCTCTGCCAAATGCAAGACCGGATGCACAGAATTCCACCCCGGCAACATCAGAATCACAATCAAAGTCGGTGATGACCACAACACAAACAGACCAGGTATGGGACGTTATATCTAAGGCCTCGATAACACTTCCTCTGGGACAATTGCTCGCCCTAGTTCCTAGTGTAAGACAACAATTTCAACAGCAGGTCAGCCTCGGACCTTCATGTACTCCGACAACTGCAACCATACAACCCGAGATGGATCCTACGATGGATCATACGGTACCGCTGATCACCGTTTGGTATAAAAACTAGAGGATCACACAAGTTTTAATTGATGGAGGGTCTGGAGTGAATATTGCAACAACTGCACTCTGTAAGAAACTGGGTTGGACCCAAATTGAACAAGTGCAGTTCTTTGTGCGAATGGCGGACCAATCCAAAGTCCATTCGGTTGGACTAGTGCGTAATATTCCTATAACCCTGTAGTCCGGAAGTTACCCGAATCTAGCCTTGACTAGAACTTACTCTTCACTCGACCATGGCTAAAGCAAGCCAAGGTCGTGCAGGATTGGTCAGCTCAAGAGTTAATTTTTAAGAATAATCATCAGAAATATGTCATTGCATTGGACGCTATGCAACCTTGTGATCTACACGCACGCCCATATGTAGTAGAGCCAGTCCATATGTTGGATGGGCTATCTGATGATGAGAAGGAGGCTTTCGTCAAGACAAATAAGGACCTCATTGCATTAGATACTGTAGACTTACAGTCGGTGGCAGATAATTGGAGTCCGGCAGCTTGTACGGTCGTACCACTGACGAAGAAGCAGAAGCAAATGCCGACATAACTATGGATGAATCGACATTACAACAACTGTTGCAGCCAGCTGATGATTTGGCAAAGCCTCGGCAGTTCTATGTATTGGACAATCAGCTGGAAACGTACAATTCGGGTGACACGGTCAACCCGAGACCAATAAAAATTAAGGCAGGATTAGTAGACAAATTCCAAGACGATTTGGTGCATCTCCTGCGTGAATTCTCAGATGTCTTCGCTTGGGATTATGGAGACATGAAGGGTCTTGACCCACAAATTTATCAACACAGGGTGGTGCTGAAACCAGATGCACGGCCCTTCAAGCAATCTAGTTATCGGATGAACCCGCATTATGCAGCCCACGTAAAAGCAAAACTAGATCGCTTGCTGAAGGTTGGATTCATTATTCCTATCAAAGAGTGGATCTCGCCAATAGTGATAGTGTCTAAGAAAAATAAGCAATTACGCATTTGTGTCGACTATCGGAAGCTTAATGCAGCCACCGTACCGGATGCGTTCCCTCTTCCTTTTCTAGATACGATGCTCGATGAGGTAGCAGGTCACGAAATGTATTCTTTCCTGGATGGATACAGTGGATACAATCAAGTGAGGATGGCGGAACAGGATATACCGAAGACGGCATTCATCACCAACTAGGGCGTCTATGCATGCATCGTAATGTGGTTCAGTTTGCGGAACGCCCTGAGTACATTCCAGAGATGTATGAAGGAAGTGTTCTCACTGTACCTGACAATGTTTATGCAAGTCTATTTGGATGATTTTTCATTATTTGGCGATACTTCGACACACCTGTATCATTTACGGTGTTGTTTTGAAAAGTGCCGGGAGTATCGATTATGTTTGAATCCTACCAAATCGGTCTTTGCAGTCTCCTGTGGGAAGGTGCTCGGTCATATCATCTCCAAACAAGGAATACAGGTAGACCCTGATAAGGTAGCAGTAGTGTTGGAGGCACCGGTGCCAAAGACACCCAAAGAAGTTATGTGGTTTCTTGGCCAGATCAGGTGGCATGGCAAACACTTACGGTGGCTGGCTCATCTGGCGACGCCACTCAACCGACTTATGACCATCACCCCGCGTAAGTACGAATGGACTAATGAGTGGCAAAGGGCATTTGATCGTTTGAAGGTCTTACTAACACAGGCTCCGATCCTTGAGGGAGACGAAATCCCTCAGTAATCGTGTTTAGGGTAGCTACGACACGGGGGTTTAAACATGTTAATGGCCAGCACTGCTCTGTAACAGGCATGACAGCAACGACATAAATGATCTATGCATGGAAGGGGTGACACTCCACTGAATGCTAAGGCAATTTAGCGAAGGCCAACAGTCCCCGAGCATGCAAGTACTCACTCACATCTAGAGTGAGTCCCACACGAAAGGTTGCTATGTTAGCGAGAGCTTCCATGGCGCACACAGTGATAAACGAAGATACAGAGTACAGAATGGTCGCAAACACACAAACACAATAGCGATTAACAGCGAAAGAAACAAGATTAAGTAAGAGCATGGGGAAAATTAGGCGGCAAGAGCCCTAATCATAACGTAGTATTGGAAATATATCCTTCATAATGGTGATATGCATGCATGAATAGAAGCAGCGACACAGAGGCGGCTATTAATCATGATTAGATCAGCAAAACGGAAGGATTACGAAAGTTGGTCAACCGAAACACGGGGAGTAGAAAAGAAAATCAAGTGACAAGCAAAAAAGAAGAAAAATACCGAGTACACCTCATGAGTTAGTAGACAACGAGTGATATGGGCGGAGCTTGGAGCCATTAATCGCTTTGGGAAGAAGGACACCTGTTAAAGTTGCCAACCGAAAAGTTGCGGGTCCCACTTGTTCAGCAATCCGGTATGGACCGAACCACCGTAGCTTAAATTTTTCGACAGATCTATTGGCTTTAGCATTATAGAATAAAACGAGTTGGTCAATCGTAAATATAGGGGTTTTTAAAAAGTGATCATGAGTATGGGCTTGGCGTAGCTGAACTTCTTGAATAATCATGAAGCTTTCCAAGCATTGTTCATCCAATGATCTGAGAACATCTAATCGGAATGGAAAAGATTCTTCCGGTAGCAATTTCTGGGATAATGCTACATGCAGGCTCGGCACCACCACTTCCATTGGCGCATCTATCATGGAAGATGTAGCTGAAGTCTCATCGCGGGAGGAATCTCATCAATGGGATGCTGAGGCTGTGAAGATAGCGAAAAATACTGGGGCTATGGACTGTCAATCTCCTTCATCACCAACCGCTGAGGTCAAAGCAGATGCAGTCACGCATCTGACTAGAAATGCAGCGACAGTGACCGAACTTGCCTCGTCAGTACCTTTGATTGAGACCGGAATAGTTTTGGTACCAACCGCCCTTATCCCTCTTCCTCCGCCAACTACCATTCCTGATCCTGTTGAAGTTCTTCTTGGTGCACCTTCCACTACCATTCACAAGGCATCAACTCATCCATTATCTTCTCCCGATTACTCTCCACCATCCTCCCCTCATCTGCTCTCTGCCTCATCATCACAACCTCCTTCTTCTCTCCCCCCCAGTAGTTATGTTCACAGAACTGGCATCTATGGGCCAGCTTCTAATCCAATTCTCCTAGCAATTGCCCCTCTAGATGAAGATGGCAACTCAGAACATTGAGCAGGAGTTGCAGAGTAAAGTTGACTTGCTCGAAGTAGATATTGCCCCGCTCCAAGAAGAAGCACATGCGGTCAAAGCCGAAAATCATGCATTGCAGATTCAACCCCAACAACTTCAAGAACAATTAGCCGAAAGAGACAATCTAATTGCTCAACGGCACAGCACGCTTGCTGAATTGTAGGAGAAGAACGTTCTTCTTGCTGCTTGCGATGAAGAAATTGTTCAGTTAAAACAAATGGTGACTGATAAAGAAGATGCTCGTGTTGTGCTGGGAAATCTGCTGGAGGAGACACGCGCAGATCTTGCTGTGGTGGAGCAGAAAGGATAGGAAATGGCAGATCTTGCCATGCAAACTACTGCAGAGTTAAAGGAGGTGTCCAACAATCTTTTTCAGAAAAGTTGTGACTTGGAAGAGGAGATTGTTCTAACTATTCAGTTAAAGAAAGAGATGGAAGCTATTAAGAGAGAGCGAGATGCTTATTACAAAACTATCCAGTATCAAGCTTAGGAGCTCGAAAGATGAGAAAAGAAGTTGGGATTTCAGGCAGACAGGTTGTCTCGCATTGATGCAGAGATAGCTGAAATGAAGCTGTGGAGAGATGCTGCCATCGCCAATGAGTTCTACCTTCAAGAATCATTTTTGCAGACGCAGACAGATTTATTGATGAGTCAAGTCATTGTTGCGAGTTCTGTTAGAACTGATGCACAACTTATAGAACCGGATATCTTGAAGGATATGTTAGATTCTTTAAAACAGAAGATTACCCGCACCTTTAAATTAGCTAGAACTTTGTATATCCAGGGAATTATTGATGAGCTTTAATTGTAATTTTCATTCTTGGGTTCGAGTCCACCGTGCGTGCCTATGTTAGCCGCCGGATTGGATCTCTATGTAATTTTATTTTCTATTTTCGCACGCACTGAAAAGGCGTGGCGAAAAGATGTAACCCTCTTTTGAGTAATGAAAAGGCAAGCACAACATTCTTTGGGGCAGAGGAATCGCCAAACCATCTGTCTAGGCGATAGTGCTGGAGATGCTGTGTTGTAGCTTTTGAAGAACTCTGAGTACTGTGTTTGATTGTTACGTTTCAGTAATTAATTGTTAATTACCGTACATTACGACTAACCTTAACAGTTCTATGCGAATCCGTAAATGCTTGATACGCATGGTAGACGCATTGTGCAGTGATAAGTGTTGAATCAGAAAGTAGTTAGTTGTTAATTGAATGATTGAATTGGGAAAATTAAAAAGGGCCTTTGTACTATCAAACCCCTATCCATCCCAAGAACCCAAAAAAGAGTTTAAAAGGGCTAAACCAAAAGAACTTTTAACACTACTATTGCTTTATCTTCAACAAAGGCTAAATACAGAGGATTAGACAATGCTACACAAGAAGCCATATGGATTAGATTGCTATATTCAGATTTAGGACTACATTCTAACTCACCAATGATCTTTGGTGACAATACTAGTTCTTTACATCTTGCAACAAATCCTATCTACCATGCAAGAACCAAGCATATAGAGATTCACTACCACTACGTGAGAGAGAAGCTATTGAGCAAGGAAATTCAACTTGCATATGTATCAACTAATATGCAATGTGTAGACTTATTAACCAAAACACTTGATGCGACTAAACTTTGGAGGTGTTAAAGTATGATTGGATTGCAGGACATTCAAGTGGATTGATGAAAAAGATCGAGCCAAGATGTTTGGCTTGAGGAGGAGTTGTTGGTGTAAATGCCAAGCCTTCACACTTGGCTATGCATTGAAGAAACTATGTGCAAATTATTGAAGAACCACACGAATCATTGCTTATCAATTTACCATTACCATTGTAAAAGTCATTTGGCTTAGAAGAATCTTGTAAAGACCCTAAACTCATGGAGTTAAGAGAAATTTTTGGTACGAGTTTTCTCATGAGAGAATATCTCCTCATTTAGAGGAAGAACTTTTAGGTGGAGCTCTATTTGAATCTCAAATTCAAATTGGAAAAGAATCATTTTAAAAGTAGCTTGAAGTCTCGTGGCCTTAGAGCCCCCATTTCTGAGCATATTGTTGATCATTTGATCTAGTTGAGAGGCTTACACTATAGCCTACTTCTATCACCATCATTAGGCATCATATTCATGCCAATGATCATGTATAACATTGTTACATAATACATTACATTGTTGATTAGATTTGTCTTCATCTCTATCATTGTCACTTAGAATAGTGAGCTTGGGATGCTCATATCTCAGTGACTTGTTATCCATTTTCAATGATCCATAGCTTGTTGGAACAAGCTCAATGTTTAATACAAGCTAACAAAGTTTTGAAAAAGTTTCATTCTACCAATTAGGAGAAAATCGTCTCGAAGTGGTCACTGGTCATTCTCTACAGAGTTCCTAAAATATCGAGGGTAAGCTTCTACTTGCTAAAGTCATTGCTCAAAGTATAGTGTATAATTTTAAGTGATTCCACTTGGAATCATTATCTCTTTAATCTAGTTAGATACCATCAGAAGGAATTTTTCTAATTGCTACTTTACTGTGAGTACTGAGCATAACAGCTAGGAGGTATCAAGACCAAAATAACAACTTTTTGGTTACTAGCTGGTTGCAAACTTATCTATTTTGATCAAATTGTTTGAAGCATCATCTCCAAAGCACATTGGCACTTATTTGGTATCATTGGAAAGATAAAGGGGCCTACAACACAACTATGAAGTAACATAGGGCTGATACAAAGCAGGGACTAGGAGTACTAACTCATTTCTTGAAGTGTCCATTAATCTTTCCCAACAATGGTATCAAAGCAAATTGAGGTAAGACGAGAGATGGTTTCCCTTCTTTTATTGATAAATTGGATAGGAACAACTACCAAGCATGGTCCTTGAGGATGAATACATACTTACAAGGAAGGAGTCTCTATGGATACATATCAGGAGATGAAGAGATGCCCATTTTCAGAAGCAAAGGACAACCTACAAGAGAGGAACTTGAAAGACTCAACTCATGGTGTGCCAAAGATGCATTAGCAAGGTCATACTTACTTAACTCTTTTTCTGACTTCCTTCTTCCACATAGTAGGAACTATAAAACATCCCAAGAGACTTGGGATACATTTTCTTCATACTTTTCTTCTAATACAAGAGCAAGAAAGAATCAATTGTGGATTGAGTTCACCACTTAAAGGAAGCAATCCAAGCAAAGTGTGTTAGAGTATGTGACCAAAGTCAAAGATGTAGCTGACCAGTTGGCAAGCATAGGAGATGAGATTGAGGAGGAGCAAATAGTGAGATAAGTGATCAATGGCATCAAGGCAAATGACAAATGGGAAAGCTTCACAACTACCATGGACTTGTACATGGACATGTAGATTCAAGATCTTACCACACTCATGGGGCAACTCTCTACCCATGAAGCCATGCTCAACAAGAATGGAGAAACATCAAGAGGTAATAACTTCTTCTACCCTATACACAAATAAAGGGAAGATTAAAGACAAAGGAAAAAGCAAGAAAGTAGAGGATGAAGGTACTACTTCTCAAGCTAACTATGCAGGTAGAGGTAGGAACTCAAGACGTAAGAGCAGAGGAGGTAAACAAGGTAGGGGGAGACCTTTCAACTCTTTGCCATGCAATATATGTGGATTGTCTAATCATACTATAGATGAGTGCTATAGGAACTACAAGAATGAGAGAGGAAGAGGATATCAAAGAGGTGGCTACTCACAATCAAGAGGAAGATTCAATCATACTCAAAGCTACGTCAACAACTACAACAATAACTACCCAGGAGGCTACAGATCAAGAAAAGACTACAACAATTACAGAGAGGATCAAGAGGATTCCCTTCTGATTATGAACATAAAGGTATGAATAATGAACACCTCTTCTACATTGACTCAAGATATTCAAATCATATGGCAAGCAACGTAGCTCTTCTCTTTGACCTTGAGGAACCCAAGGGAAAGCACCAAGTACAAACAGGTGATGACACCAAGCATTCAGTGGTCAAGGTAGGAAATGTTAAAACCTCTGATGGGAATAGAAATCTATTGGAAAGGGTTCTATATGTACCTACAATCACCAAGAATTTGATGAGTGTTGGACAAATTGTGGAAAAGGGTTTGCAGGTTAGGTTCAACAAATATGGAGCATTTGTGGAGGATCCCCAACATGGATTCAAGAGAATTGCCAAAGGAGAAAAGAGAGGTAGATTATTTACATTTGAACTTGAAGATACAAGGAATATTGCACTTTATAATTACAAGGATCAAACATTATCAGAGCTTGAGTTTTGGCATAAACGATTAGGGCATATTGGTGAGAGAACCCTAAAGCAAATATGTAGAGACCAATGTGTGCTTGGGATACCTAATGTATCCAAGCAACACATGATCTATAAATGTGGTGCACATTAGTTTGGTAAATCTCACATGTTACCCTTCTCAAAGAAAGGCTACATGCATGAGGATTACTTGGAGATTGTCCACACAGATGTGTGGGGACTAAGCAAAGATCCTTCTATTTCACGCTCAAGGTATTATGTATCTTTCATTCATGATTTCAGTAGGTGGACTATCTTGTATTTTATGAAGCATAAAGATAAAGTGTTCAGTTGCTTTAAGAAGTATCTTGCACTTGTGGAAAAACAAACACGAGGAAGTCTAAAGAGACTAAGGTCAGATGGAGGAGGTGAGTACTTCTCAAATGACTTTGATGCATTCTTGCAGGATAGAGGAATCAAAAGGGAAATTAAAACAAGGTATACCCCTGAGCAAAATGGGGTAGCAGAGAGGAGAAATAGGTTGATTGTTGAAACAACTAGGTCAATGCTAAATGAGAAAAGGTTACCTAATTATGTGTGGGTAGAGAGTGTATCTACTACCATTTATGTCATTAACAGGTTGCCATCCAAATCACTTGATGGGATGACCCCATATGAAGCATGGCATGGTAGGAGGCCATCACTTGATCATTGCAAGATCTTTGGATGTATTGCTTATGTGTATATCCCATCTCAAATCAAAGGTAAGCTAGACCCTAAGGTAGAGAAGTGCATCTTCATAGGGTATGATTTAAATCACAAAGGATACATGTTTTATAATCCATCCAACAAAGGTTTTATGGTCAATAGAGATGTTGTGTTTGATGAGAATGATTCTTGATTTGAAAGTGAATACAGGAAGGTTAAGTTGCAATATGACTTGGAAGAGGAGTTTCCAAGCCTCACCAAGGAGGAGCCAAGCCAAATTGAAGACATCAAATCAGATGATGAGGACATCATCAACCTAGAATAATTCAAAGCATGGAAATCAAAGGGCAAGGTCAAGATGAAGAGGTTGGAAGACATACCTGAATCATAACCCCAAACATTAGAAGATCACAAAGGGAGAGCAAGAAGCCAATTAGATATGGGTATGTCACTTCTTTAGTTACTAAGCACTCTATTTATCTTGCTCAGGATTTATCATGTGAAGAACCTACTTCATATGAAGAGGCAAAGACTAAGGCAGAATGCAAGGAAGCTATGGATGAAGAAATAGAAGCACTCAAGGAGAATGATACTTGGGAGCTAGTGCCAAAGAAGGATTCAATGAAGGTAATTGGTTCTAGATGGATTTACAAAGTCAAGAGAAACTCAGATGGATCCATAAAGAGGTATAAAGCTAGACTTGTGGCTAAGGGTTTTGCACAAACCCAAGGAGTTGATTATGAAGAGACATTCTCACCTGTGGAAAAAAGTGCCAACCATCAAGGTATTGGTAAGTTTGGTTGCATCAAGGAATTGGAATATGTATCAATCGGATGTAAAAAATGCTTTCCTTAATGGGTGGAGTTCAGAGGAGGTTTACATGGCTCAACCTCCTAGCTATGAGGACCCAAGCAAGGTAACATATGTATGCAAACTAAACAAAGCTCTTTATGGATTGAAGCAGGCACCTAGGGCATGGAGCCATAGGTTGACTACATACCTTCAAGATCAAGCATTCATCATTATCAAAGTAGATACTTCTCTGTTTGTCAAGAGAAGCAATTCACAAGTGATATATCTATGTGTGTATGTTGATGATATCATACTTATAGGTTGTGATGCCAATGGCATCAAACACATCAAGAATCAAATAATGCAGGAGTTCAAAATCAGTGATCTAGGATCACTAAAGTTTTTTCTGATTCTTTGGTCTTGGTACTAATTCCCAATTTTCATTTTCAAGTAGAGCATCATACTCTTCCTGCATTGCCTTCTCCCAATTCTGTTTACCTTTGGCTTCTTCATAAGTGATTGGATCTTCTTCTGTCTTCACAATATAAGCATAATCTTTTGTTGTTAGAAAAGATGTATCATAACTATACCTTATAGGTTCTTTCCTTTCCCTTGAAGATCTTCTGATTTCTGCACTTCTCGAAGTTTCAGCCTCATTTGATTCTGGATCAAATCTTGGCCCATCTTCTACATGATCCTGCAATCTACTTTTAGAGTCAACATCATCAATACTTTCTTCATACACTTTTACTTTTGCCTTTCCTTTCCTTTGTATCTCTTCAACACCTGCATAATCATTTGTTGATCCTGTATACCATGTATTTTGCTCATCAAATGTCACATCTTTGGTAACAAGAAATTGCTTTGTGGATGGACTCCACAACCTGTAACCCATCTGTCTATCATCATATCCAATAAACACATACTTCTCTGCTTTTGGTTCTAGCTTATGTCTTAATTGTGAAGGAACATAAGCATATGCTACACATCCAAATACTTTACAATGATCAAGAGTAGGTTTCTTACCCCACCATGCTTCATAAGGGGTTCCTCCATCCAAAGCTTTACAAGGTAACCTATTCACAAGGTATGTTGCAGTATTAATGGCTTCTGCCCATAAGTAATTTGGACAATTCTTTTCCTTCATCATTGCTCTTGCAAATTCTACAAGAGTCCTATTTCTCCTTTCTGCTACTCCATTCTGTTGAGGGGAGTACCTGCAAGTTACTTCTCTTCTTATACCTGCATTCCACAAATAATCATCAAATTCTTTAGAGAAATACTCTCCCCCTCCATCTGACCTTAACCTCTTAAGCTTTTGCACTGTAATCCTTTCTGCATAGGCATGAAAATGTTTGAATGTCTTAAAGACTTCTGATTTATCCTTGATTACATATAAAGTAATCCATCTGGTTGCATCATCAACAAACAACACATAATATCTGGATCCATTTATGCTATAGTCCCTTGAGGGACCCCCATACATCTGTATGAACCAATTCAAGCATATTTGAATGCTTGTACCCTGATTTGTTGTAAGAACCTTTATGTGCTTTACCTAATTGACAAGCTTCACACTTGTACACCATATGTTGCCCTTCAACATTTGGCAATCCAAGCACCACCTGATTCTTTGACATTTCCTTTATAGCTCTCTCATTGAAATGACCTAGCCTTTTATGCCATAGGTCTAATTCAAACACCTTTTGACTTCCATAAGTAAATAATGCATGTCCCACATTACCTTGGACTTTGAGAGTGAACAATCTTCCTTCCTTTTTCCCTGCAATTATGTTTCTATATCCCTGATTTGGATCTTGCACATAAACACCATCATTTGTGAATCTTACCTCATATCCTTTCTCCACAATTTGCCCTACACTTATCAAATTTTTAGGAATAGTAGGAACATAAAGTACCTTGCTCAAAAGTGTACTTCCACTCTTTGTCTTCACTGATCCAATGCTCTCCACTTTATGTTTGGTATTATCACCTGTTTGAACTGTATGTCCATTCACCTTTGCTTCCATATCAGTCATCAAGGATAGATTCCCACTCAGATGGTTACTACATCCTGAGTCAATATAAAACACTCTTTGATCCTCTCCCACTGATTCATGAGTTGCATTCAAGATAAGAGTCATATCATCCTTCTGATCTGATGCATAATTATAATAATTGTTGTTGTAGGACTGAGATTGGAAGTTTCTTCCACCTCCTCTAGCATATGATGTCCTACCACCTCTTCCTCTGAAGTTGCCTCTTTGGTTTCTGCCCCCTCTACCTCTTTGATTAAAATTCTGATTATTGCTTCCACCATTTTGATTGTTATACCAACAATCATTTGCCAAATGATTTGTTCTGCCACAAATCCAACAAGCTTTAGCATTATCTTCCATTCTTTTTCTTGTCCTTGGAGTACATAGCTTGACTTTCACTTCTATCATTGTCTCCTTTAATGTCCTGCTCAAAAGTTAGCATGTGTCCTAGCAATTGGTTAAGATCAGGAGTAAAGTGATCAAGTGACAATTCTATGGACAATATGAAAGGCTTCCACTTCTCATCTCCTCTTAGACCTGTAAGTATTTGTCTTACCAACTTATCCTCTTCAATGTCTTCATCCACTGCTCCCAAACTATCTGCAATATCCTTCATCCTTGCCACATAATTAGAAATTGATTGTGAGCTCTTCTTCTTGAAGGTTGTGAACTCAGCCCATAGTGAGGACTTCCTTGACTTAGTTGTATTTTGGAAATGCTCTTCCAAAGCATTCCAAACATCTGCTGCACTTTCCAATCCTCTAATGTGAGGTAGAAGATAATCATTTACAGCCATGTAAATGATACTCCTTGCTTGAGCATCCTTTCTCATCCAAGTCTTCAAAACTGCAAGTTCTTCCCTAGTTGGAATACTAGGATCTACAAATTCAGGCTTTTCTTCATCTCCTGTAATGAATGCCATCAAATCTTTACTCATGAGGTGTGCCTCCATTCTCATGGACCAAGCTGGATAGTTCTCCCTATCTAGCTTATCAATCTGCAAGCTTTCTCCCATCCTTGACCTTCTGTATCTGCAATTACTATGGTTTATAAGGATAAAGTGTACCTTTGATATGAGCTTTGTCCTTCTTGATTCTTTTTCGAACTCATGCTTTGAACTTCTGCAGGTTATCTTCAATAATTTGTCCTTGTCCTCCTTTGATTTGGAAGGACTCCAATATCTGCACCAATCGGAACTTCAATTTTCTTTTCTTCTCTTGTATTGCACCTTCAGCTCTGATACCACTGTTGGAGACCTCTTAATCTCCAAAGATTTGATCTATACTGACTTAAGAACACTTCTATGTCAGTTATAAACCAAACTTTACACAAATATTGTTCTTCTTTACCAAAAATTTCATTAACACTTCTCTGAGTGAAGAAATGTTTACTTCATAAAGTCTGCTTCAGAAATCAACTTCATTACCTGCACATAACTTCAAATTTCTTCAAGTAAATGATGCACAAGTATTCGCAATACCTTTGCGCAATCATACTAATCATTAGTTCTCAAAACTAATCACCAAAAGTTTAATTTGATCCTTAAGATCAAAGATATGTCATAACTGTCTTCCAGAGATAGCGCCTTCGACATGGTCAACTTCTTAAGTTGATTTCTCACAGTACAAGTCCCGTTTTGCTAAATGCTTCTAGCCATAGCTTCCTTATCTCCTAACTTAGATTTTAAGTGCTCACTCATCAAAAACTTTACAGTATACACTGAGATCTAAGCAAAACACTAAAACGGAAAAGTGCGCTACTCTCAGACTTTAGTTTTCACTTCTACATACAAATGTTCCTATTGATCATTCTCACAGTAGGAGAGGAATTAGATCATGAAACTCTGAACATAGCTTCATTAGCTTCTCAATTAGATGTGTACAAAAGGAATCTTGATCCACATGATCAGACAGAGAGCACTCAGAGAAAAACCCGTCGCTATTTTCTGGGAAAAAACTCTCTACACATCTCTAAGACATTTGTCATCTACAAATGACTCTCTCCTACATTTCTTATCATCATTAACTTATATATACATGATTTTAGACTTATTCCGCGTCTATGACATTACTCTTTATCATCCTAAGGATTTAGCTCTACTCAGATTACAAGGATTTCCACTTATATATACATATGTGTACAAGCTATCACTCTGAAATCTCCTTCACTTTCTCAAGTGTCTTCTTTCACTTCATTCTGACCATAAGCCTTCTTCAAGATCTTTATAATCACTAATTTGTGATTGGTTTGTTCCAACAGTATTGGAGGCACTGAGCTTAACAAGAAGCAAGTGTGTGAACCAAAATCATTAGATTGTCAAGTGGGAAGTAGTTTGTTTTGAATTAATCAATACTTGCATCATTCCCAAAGTACATAGGCACTTATTTAGTGTCATTGGAAAGCTAAGAGGGCCTACAACTCAACTCTAAAGTCAAAGAGGGCTGGTACAAAGCAGGGATTAGCAGTACTAACTCATTTTCTAGAGTGTCCATCCATCTTTCCCAACATCATCAACATACACACATAGATATATCACTTCTCAATTGCTTCTCTTGAAAAACACACAAGTATATGCTTTGCTCATGATGAATCCTTGATCTTGAAGGTATATATTCAACCTATTGTTCCATGCCATAGGTGCCTGTTTCAATCCATAAAGAGCTTTGTTTAGTTTGCATACATATGTTACCTTGCTTGGGTCCTCATAGCCAAGAGGTTGAGCCATGTAGACCTCCTCTGAAATCCAGCCATTAAGGAAAGCATTTTTACATCCAACTCATACATATTCCAATTCCTTGATGCAGTCACACTTACCAATACCCTGATGGTTGGCATTTTTCCCACAGGTGAGAATGTCTCTTCATAATCAACACCTTGGGCTTGTGCAAAATCCTTAGCCACAAGTCTAGGCTTATACCTCTCTATGGATCCATCGGAGTTTCTCTTGATTTTGTAAATCCATCTAGAAACAATTACCTTCATTGATTCCTTCTTTGGCACTAGCTCCCAAGTATCATTCTCCTTGAATGCTTCTATTTTTTCATCCATAGCTTCCTTCCATTTTGCCTTAGTCTTTGCCTCTTCATATGAAGTATGTTCTTCATATGATGGAGAGTGTTAATCTCAAAAAAGAATAAGCTATCCTTGATGTTAGAGCACCTCTATATCAAGAATAACTCAAAACCTCTACCAATTTGTAGAACCAATATGAGATTATAAAAATTTTGAACTAACTCTGAACAAACTCAGCACATAGAATAGTCTACTGCACATAACTCACTCATTCACTGACCAAATGTGTAAAGTTTCTAATGAGACTTTGTATGAGGTGTATGCGCACCCTCTCCAAGTTAAAACTTCTCAAAAGGTTTAGTAAATCTTGCGATTTACTCCAAACAATTGACCTATGTCTAAAAGTGTACTTCTCTACTGTCGACTTTGACACCTACAACTTCTAATGCATAGTTCTCTCAAATTATAACCCGTTTATTCAAATGCTTTTAGCCATAGGTAGTTACCTTCCAACTTAAAGAATGAGTCCTTTCTTGCTCAAAATATTACAATTTGGAAGGAGAAATGACCAAATCTTTAGCATCAAATTTGCACCTCTTGCAAACTTCACTTCTTCACATTTACACATGTAAATGTTCCTACTCTCAATTCTCTCAGGGTGATCACAATTAGGATCTAAAAACTTGTACAGAGGTCATTCAACTATAGACTTAGATGTGTACAAAAGCATTTCACAAAAGATTAAACACAGGAGTACTCAACGAAAGATCGGGTGCAACTTTCTCTTCTACTTAGAAATTTTACATCTAAATGATGAGAGAGATCTTCTTCACTTCTAAAGTGTCTAATGACTCTTACCACTTCTCATTCTTCATCTCTCATACATGCCTCGACTTTTTACTTGTATATATAGGCATATATGTACAAGCTCCTGACCATAGCAAAGTATAAGTGAGCTAATTACAAGTTTAATGTACATATGTATACAAGTCTTTATTTCTTGAATATGAACTATCTTCAAGCTTCACTTGTTGATCTTTTCTTCATATTTTGTCTTCAATCCTTTGTTCAAAACATCACTTGATGGTTTTCATGCACCAACAACTCCCCATCAATCATCAATTGAGGTTTTCTCTATCTTCTTTATACCTGCCATGTGTTTGAATCTCTATAGCTTTGGTCCATCCAAGCTTTTAGTAAGCATATCTGCAATCTCATCTTGTTTTGAAGTATGTATGACTTCAATCTCCTTATCAATCATCTTCTCTCTTAAGAAATGATAATGAATCTCAATGTGTTTAGTCCTAGCATGAAAAACAGGGTTAGCAGCTAGATACAATGAACTCATATTATCTCCATGAATAGTGCGTGTACTCTGTATGATGTCAAAAATCTTCATGAGAGTCTTCAACCATATGACCTCTTTTGCAGCTTCAACCATACCTTTATACTCTGCTTCTGTAGATGACAAAGCAATTGTATGTTGCTTCTTAGAACACCAAGAGATTAGCTTATCTCCCACATAACATAAGTATCCATAAGTTGATCTCCTATCATCAGGATTACCTGCCCAATCTGTATTACTATATATCTTGATGTTTGTATCTGATGTAAATCCATAATACAAACCTTCCTTGAGTATACCCTTAATGTATCTCAACACTCTTTGTCCTGCAACCCAATGTTCTTTCCTAGGACAATGCATGAATTGAGACAACACTCCAACTGCATATGACAAATCAGACCTAGTTAATGTAGCATATTTTAGACTACCAACCAAGCTTTGATATAACTTCATATCCTTGAATTCTTCTCCTCCATATCTGCTCAATTTGTGATTCACCTCCATTGGAGTAGGTGCTACCCTACAATCTTCCATTTCAAATTTGATTAACAAGTTCTTTGAATACCTTTCTTGAGTCACATATACTCCATGTTGAGTATATGAGACTTCCATGCCCAAGAAATATGATAAGTCTCCCAAGTCACTAATCTTGAACTCTTTCTCCATTTGCTTCTTGGGACTTTGTATTTCCTTCTCATCTGTACCTGTAAGGATTATGTCATCAACATATATGCACATATAAATGAACCCATCATCACTTGCTTTGACAAGCAAGCTACTATCTACTTTAGACACTTGGAAACCAAGTTCCTTTAAGAACTTCACAAGTCTATAATTCCATGCCCTTGGAGCCTGCTTCAAACCATATCAAGCTCTCTTGAGCTTACATACATAATCTCAATACCTTTTATATCTGAACCCTTCTGGTTGCTCCATGAAAACATCATCTGAAATATAACCATTAAGAAAAGCATTCTTAACATCTAATTGAAATAATTTCCAACCTTTACATGTAGCAATGGCTATGAGTGCCCTTATGGTTGTCATCTTTGCCACATGTTTATAGATCTCATCATAATCTATACCATACGTGTGAGCATACCCTTTCACAACAAGTCTAGCTTTATACCTAGACACACTTCCATCTGCATACCTCTTTGTCTTGTAGACCCATTTGCAACCAATGATCTTCTTACTATTTGGTTTAGGAACCAAATCCCATGTCTCATTTTCCATCAATGCATCATATTCTTCCTGCATAGCTTTCTCCCAATTTTCTTTACCTTTTGCCTCTTCATATGTAGAAGGGTCTTCCTCTATTTTCACCATATAAGCATAGTCTTTAGTAGTCAAAAAAGAAGTGTCGTAGATATACCTTGTAGGTTGCCATTTGTGTTTTGATGAACTTTTGAGTTCTCCACTTCTTGAAGTTTCTGGTTCATCACATTCTGGATAAAACCTTGGCACTTTCTCAACTTCAACTTGTGCTTCATTATTCTCCTCTCAATCAAATGTTTGAACCTTTGATTTACCTTTCTTTTGATTCAAGATTTCTTCATCACCTGCATGAATATTAATTGTACAAGTATACCAAGTACCTTGTTCATCAAATGTAACATCTTTAGATACAAGAAATTGCTTTGTGGATGGACTCTGCAACCTATATCCCATCTGCTTATCATCATATGCAATGAACACATACTTTTCAGCTTTAGGTTCCAATTTAGGCCTCAACTGAGATGGCACATATGTATCTTGAACCATTAATACTAAAATCCTTTGATGCTCCCCACACATCTGTGTGTACCAACTCAAGCTTCTCTGAATGCATGAAACCATGCTTAGTATATGATTGCTTATGAGCCTTACCTAATTGACATGCCTCACGTCTGCATGTCATGTGTTAACCTGGTGTCCTGGGACACTTAAGTGTCCTGCTTTTACACCAAATTGATTGATTTTTCTTGATGACACCCTTCAGGCTTTGATGGCATACTCACTTGGATTTGATAGCCCAAATCATGTACTTTTGGAGAAAAATATAATCTTTGACATTTTACAACTTCACATGGGTTATTAAATGAAGAAGAAAATGGAGATGTTTAAAACTCAACTTTTAGCATAACTGAAAAAATAACATAATTCAACCATTTTGACAAATTGGATATGTTTTAGGAAATGGAAAGCTATCCATGGACTTTGACAGTGTAAAGCAAGTGTCTAGGGATCTCTCAAGAAGGTTGAACACTTACATAAGTGATAAACATGGACTCAAAACTTGTCTTCTCTAGAGCACTGCCATTTGTCACACCTTTTAAAGAATGGCTCACTATAACTTGTGTGTAAGTGAGATTGCAGAGAACTGGCAAGTTATCAATGGATAACATTCATACTAATTGAATGCATATTTTTATTCGAAGTTAGAAGGCCTCCGCTTTGAACTAGTAGCGATTGCATTTGGTGCTAACTTTCATGCTGAATTGGCAAAGCATATATTTCTATGTTCACGAAAAGAACATAGCTTCAAAGGTGGAATAAAATCTATGATGAAAAATAATAATTATTTAAATGCTATTCTAATTATTAAACCTTCCAAAATATTCTTTCATGCCATGTTTCATTCTTAATCTCATCAAATAATATGTGATCCACAATGGTGATTGTGATAAGAATGAAAATAATTGGCATACATGTTTCATTTGACAAAAAGAAGATGGCATCCATGATAGAAATGATGAAATGTTTTCAAATGATCCTTATCATTTTATGATATCAAAGATTATATCAAAGGCTTTTGAGCATGTGTCCACAAACTATTCATGATTGTATCTGTAGAATTTGGTTGATGCCTACACAACAAAAGACCCTTGGTTGTGTCCAAAGACGTGAAAATTTTGGTGGATTTCAATAAATTATTTAGCCTCGTATATGTAAGATTTGGTTTGTTATGTCACACATTTTGTACTTGGTAACGTGAATGTGTACACCTTGAATGATGTCCATAAATTCTTTTGAGTCATATATGTAGGCTCTAGTTTTCTATTTTTGGTGACTAGAGTCATATCAGTTGATTTTATGTGTATACCTTGGTTGTTGTCTTCAAAACTTGTTTGATTGTTGGCACATTTGTATACTTCTATGGATTCCCATAAGTTTTTTGAACCATGTTTAGAACTAATTGTTGTTCTTGGTGTACGAAGTCAAACTAATTGATTTTATTTGAATTGAAATGATTTTTCTAAGTGAGTTTGAGGTTCATATTATGTCACCTATGTTTCAAGGAATGTGTATAATTTATTCTTTCATATGATGAATTTTTTTCTTTTGATAAGAATATATTTGATCAAGAATTTTCATCCTATTCACTACCATAGCATGTTGAGAGGCTATTTACATGAACCAAAAACATGATTTATTGTGTTTTATATTTTTGCATTAACCTTTGAATTATATTTAATATGTGTGTTAAAGGATTTTCTCAAATTTGTTGGAGATAGATGTCTGTAGAAGCACGGGAACAGCACAAGGAAGAAGAAGAAGCTTGGAGCACAAACACACAATACTGAATGTATTACTAGAGAATGTACAAAGATAAGTAGCCCATTAGGGCAATAGGCGTATATAAAAAAAACCTCCTAAAGAGGGTAAAAAGTGCCCCGGCGGTCCTAGAGTGTTCACACACATCACTACCTAAATATATCAACAAATCCCCCCTAGGAGTGATGCAGTGAACAAGTAGTTGGCACTCATGTATAAGGAAGTGCCAAGCTATGTGGAAGTCACTCCACAAAAGGAAGTAATCCCAAAGCTTTGCAGAAAGCTTCAAACTTCTCCCTGGGCAGAGCCTTCGTGAAAAGGTCTACAATGTTCTCCTGCGTGGGCACATATGCCAAGCTGATCTCCCCAGCAGAGAACCTCTCCCTGACATAGTGATAATGCACCTCAATGTGCTTAGTGCAAGCATGGAACACAGGGTTCCTCGCAACTTCCAATGCGCTCTGACTGTCAATGAAGATAGTGGTGGCAGAATTCTGACCAACACGCAAATCAGCCATAAGGCGTCTGAGCCACACACACTCAACAGTAGCTGTGAAAGCTGCCCTTTACTCAGCCTCACAACTGGAAGTGGCCACAGTAGGGTGCTTCTTGCTCAACCAAGATATACATGAGATACCAAGCATGAAGCAAAAGCCACTACTGGACACACGAGTGTCATAGCAACCATCCCAATCAGAGTCAGAAAAAGCATGCAAATCTGGCGGTAGTCATCCCCCCTTGGGATAAAACAACCCAAGTAGACAAGTACCACTCAAGTAGCGAAAGATGCGCTTAACTGCCTTCCAATGCTTGACTCTTGGGCAATGCATAAATCTGCTCATCTGTGAGCTTACAGTCTTCAAGGCCAAAACGCTACAATAATGTGTCAATATATGTCATTTGACACAAAGCCATTCCACCATCAACTTGCATAAACTGAATGCCCAAATAGTGATGCAAATGCCCCAAATCAGACATCTCAAATGAGGCATGCAAATCAGCCTTAAAATCAGCAATATGCTTCTCAATAGGACCAGTGAGCAGCATGTCCTCAACATAGACAACAATGATTAGAAGCACATCATTAGCACACTTAACATATAAGGTGCTTTCAGTTGGACTGTTCTCAAAACCATGTGCAACCAGATAGGCATGTATCTTCTCACACCAAGCATGTGGTGCTTGCTTTAAACCATATAATGCCTTCTTTAACCTGCACACCTGTTTTCATGCCCTTTTTGCACAAAGCAATTTTGTGCTTCATCAAAAGAAACAGGCTCATTCTCAACACAGAGACTAGACACAGCCATAGCATAGCAATCTGATGCAAAGGAGGCACTATGAGAGCCTGAACGAGTACGATATGACAAAGGTGCATCTAATTTGCTGTCACGCAAAGTCTGCACCAGCCATTTTGGCATAGTTTTTACCTGCTCAATATCAAGTCTCTCATCAACAAGTGCATCATGTAAATCTGCATTAGAAATGGAATGATCTGCATCATCATATGAAACCTGCAAAGGCTGAGAAGTTGCCTCATTAGGACCAGCACTAGACTGTCCACCTGTAAAAAGAGGCATCAAAGTAGTCTGTGGATGATACAGACGATAGCCTTTACTCTCAGAACTGTACCCAACAAAAATACATTTTACTGCTTTTTCATCCAATTTTCTGCGATGTTGTTCAGGCACTAATGCATATGCCAAACAACCAAAAACATGCAGATGAACAACAGATGGCTTGCGTATCATGCCAAGCCTCATATGGAGTGATAGACTGCAGCGCTTTAGTGGGACACCTGTTCAGTATATATGCTGCACACATGATAGCCTCAAGCCAGAAACTTTGAGGTAAAGCCTGACTCTTGACCATACACCTCGCCATCTCCATGAGAGACCTATTCTTCCGTTCAGCAACTCCATTCTGTTGAGGTGTATATGGCACTGTACACTGGTGTTTTATCCCACATTCAGCCAGAAATGATTAAAATCAGAAGACATATATTCCCCCCCTCGATCAGAACGGAGGGTGCCCATTTTACATGCTGATAGATTTTCAACCAAAACCAAAAAATGTTTGAAGCACATGAACACTTTGGACTTTGCCTTCAATGGATATACCCATGCATGCCTGGAAAAATCATCGACGAAAGTCACGAAGTAAAGATAATTCCCAAAAGAAGGTGGCTGCATAGGACCACAGACATCACTATGTGCAAGTTGCAATTTCTGAGTAGCCCGAACTGAACCATCTTTTGGAAAGGATGAACGCTGCATTTTGCCCAAAATACAGCCTGCACAAACATGTTTTCCAGGTGCCTCAAGTTTGGGCAACGAGGACACCATTTCAGATTTCTGTAGGCGTAGCAAACTAGCAAAATTCAGATGACCAAAGCATGCATGCCAAAGCTTTGCATCTGACATAGCCTGCGAATCATTTACTACACATGCCAAATCATTTACAGATCTTTCATAGTCTATGAGCTTATACAGCCCACGACATAAAATGCCAGAAGCAATAATCACATCGCCATTTGACAGATCATGAACTGTACACCTGTCATCAACAAATTTCACAACTAAGCCAATCTTGGCTAATGCAGAAATTGATAACAAGTTCTTTTTTATTCCTGGCACAAATAAAGCATCTGACAAAGTGAAAGAACTCCATCAGTAGTAGTCAAAATGATCTTACCAACTCCCATAACAGGATAAGAGGAGTTGTTGGCGCATGTAACAGTATTCCCTATAGGGGCAGGCTCGAGTGAAGAGAAGAAACTGCGCTGCGAGGTAATATGTTTGGTCACCGCACTGTCAAAATACTGGCAAACATCTGAGTCTACTGTAGACATGCACTCCTCATGAGAAGATGGGTCAAAACTACAGACAGTAGTAAACGCCCATTCTTCTTCCTGCACAAGATTTGAAGACTCTGTTTTTGGTGTAGAGGCCTCTGCAACAACCATTCCAGCCTCTTTCTTCTTTGCCTCTTTAGCAGCTAGTTTTGGACAGTTCTTTATGATATGATCATTCCCTTTACAGTACTTACAAAACAATTTCTGCTTTTCTGATTTCTTCACATATTTATCTTCCTTCTTCGAATATGCAAAATTAGCAGATTTTTGCTTACTAGTTGAAGAGCTCCATTTTCCTTTGCCCTTCTAACTAGCCAGGAAAGCTTGATCTGCAACTCGCATAATGGACCTGTTCTGCCTGGACTGATCTTCATGCAATAGAACATAGACTAACTCCTCAAATGATAAGGCATTCGGATTGCCTTTCATCATCAAACGAAGAGTAGAAGCAAAACTCTTATATGAATCAAGAAGACCATTCAAAACGGTCTGCACAAGTGAGCTATCTGGTATGACCTCATCAGCAGAAATCAATTGTTCCTTCAAGTCTTTGATCTTCGTTAGGAAACTATCCATAGAATCACCTTCATCCAACTGTTTTCGGAGGTAAGCAACACGAGCCTCATTCCTAGCTTGGTACAATGTGGTAAGTGTATCCCAAGCATCCTTAGTTGTTCTACAAGAGCAAATGTGAGGAATAATGGCACGTTTGACAGACAAAGCTATCAATGCATGTGCCTGGGCATCTCTGCCATCCCAGCGAATCTGCTCTATAGTAGGGGCAATAGAAACAGCAGCACGAACAAGAATCTATGGAATATCATCTTCGATACCATCTTCATCAGCTCTAGCACCTGTATTTACAGTACCTGTAATCAGAGGTGTAACAGGACGTCTTTCAACACCCTGCACAATGTTCCACAATCCTTTGGCAACCAATACATGTCGCATCATATAAGCCCATAATAGGTAGTTGGTACCACCCAACTTATCCTCAACAGCCAACATACGGAATACATCACTGCTTTCATCCATGGCCGTTCACTAAAATACCTTGATGCAGAAAATTGACTGTATCTCAAAAAGCTGAACAGAACTGCCCAGACGAGTTCTGCTAGACGTGTACCAGACTTCGAGACACTTAAACTGGCGAACAGAAATTGGTATATACTTTTGGCACAAAAAGAAGAAATAGCCTACACAAGCGCTGCGATAGTGCGTTCGAAGGCTGAAACGAGCTCAAATCGCGATTTCGGCACCACATAGCGAAGCTGTTTTGATCTCAGAAATATGCTCAGTATGCTCACCAAAATTCATGCGATTCTGAGACTGCAAATGGAGGAGTGTCGACGACGCCCTAGATGAAGCGACGACCTGCTCTGATACCAATTGTTTGAGATAGATGTCTATAGAAGCACGTGAACAGCACAAGGAAGAAGAAGAAGCTTGGAGCACAAACACACAATACTGAATGTATTACTAGAGAATGTACAAAGATAAGTAGCCCATTAGGGCAATAGGCGTATATACAAACCGAGGGAAAAAAACCTCTTAAAGAGGGAAAAAAGTGCCCCGGCGGTCCTAGAGTGTTCACACACATCACTAACTAAATATATCAACAAAATTCTCTTTGTAGAAGGTGTGTGATTTTTTGGAAAATTGTCAAAAAAGGACACTTAAGTGTCTTGTTTTGGTACCAAACTAGTATTAACCATATCCTTAATACCTCTTTCATTGAAATGTCCAAGCCTTTTATGCCAAAGATCTAACTCAAAGATCTTATGTCCTCCATAAGTGAACAAGGCATGACCAACATTACCTTGAATCTTCAATGTGAATAACCTTCCTTTGTTCTTCCCTGAAACATTTTTTTATACCCATTGCTAGGGTCTTCCACAAAAACTCCATCATTAGTGAACCTTACTTCATAACCCTTCTCAACAATTTGCCCTACACTTATTAGATTCTTTGGAATTGTAGGAACATACAAAACCTTACTCAGAAGAGTGCTTCCATCCTTGGCCTTCATTGATCCAATTGACTTCACATTGTGCTTTGTCTTATCACATGTTTGAACTACATGATTACTCATCTTATTCTCCAAATCAGTCATCAAGGCTATGTTACCACTCAAGTGATTGCTACACCCTGAGCCAATGCCGAAGACTCTTTGGTCTTCACTTTGTCTTTCACAAGTTGCATTCATAATCAAGGTTGAATCCTCCTTCTGATCTGACGCATAATTGTAATAGCTATTGTTGTAGGATTGACTTTGGAAACCTCTACCTACATTTCTTCTAAAGTAACCTCTACTACCTCTACCTCTGAAAATTACCTCTTTGGTTTCTACCACCTCTTCCTCTTGAATTAAAGTTCTGACTATATCCTCCATTATTTTGATTATTATGCCAACAATCATGAGCTAAATGATTTGTCTTACCACAAATCTAGCAAGCTTTGGCTCCATCTTTATTACTTCTACCTCTTCCTCTTCCTTTGCCACCTCCTCTTCCTCTTAGGAAGTTGGCTTTGCTAGTTGTACCTTCTTCTTCATTTGATTGTTGCTTGCCTTTGCTATTCTTCTTCTTGTCCTTTGAATACATTGCTTGACTTGTACTCTTATCAACATCACCTTTGACATCCTTCTCAAAAGTTAGCATATGTCCTAGAAATTGATTCAAGTCAGGAGTGAAATGATCTAGTGACAATTCAGTAGACAAAATGAACGGCTTCCAGTTCTCATCTCCTCTCAAACCTGTGAGGATTTTCCTTACCAATTTATCCTCTTCAATATCTTCATCAACTGCTCCTAATGTATCTGCAATGTCTTTCACCCTTGTTACATAATCAAAAATGGATTGAGAAGCTTTCTTTTTTAATGTAGTGAACTCTGCCCATAAGGATGCCTTCCTTCACTTTGTAGTATTTTGGAAATGCTCTTCCAAAGCATTCCATATGTCACTTGCACTTTTAAGTCCTCTAATATGAGGTAGCAAGTAGTCATTGACTCCCATATAGATAATGCTCCTTGCATGAGCATCCTTCTTCATCCAAGTCTTCAAATCTGATAGTTCATCCCTAGTTGGAACACTAGGATCTCTGAATTCTAGTTTTTCTTCTTCACTTGTGATATAACATATCTGGTCTTTGCTCATGAGATGAGCTTCCATCCTCATTGACCAACATGGATAGTTTTTTCTATCCAAAATTCTCTATCTAAAGAGAATCTCCCATCCTTTCTTTACCTATGTATTAAAATCTTCAAGCTTTATGAGCAATGAGTGTACCTTTACTTCAAATGAAGTTCCTTTTGATCTTATTGATAGCCTCAAGCCTCCTTCTCAAGCTTTTCCTTTAAGCTTTCACCTTTTGAACCTTCAAATATTGATTTCTGTATGACCACAGCACTCGGGCTCCTCCTTTCTTCTATTTTGATGATTCCTACTCTGATACCACTCATGGAGAGTGTGAACCTCCAAAAGAATAAGCTATCCTTGATGTTAGAGCACCTCTATATCAAGAATAATGCAAAACCTCTACCAATTTGGAGAACCAATATCAGATTATCAAAATTTTGAACTACCTGTGAACAAACTCAACACATAGAAAAGTCTCTTGTACATAACTCACTCATTGACTGACCAAATGTGTAAAGTTTCTCATGAATATCTGTATGAGGTATCATCTAATGTTTTGGCACCTCACCAAGTTAAAACTTATCAAAAGGTTTAGTAAATCTTGAGAGTTACTCCAAACAGTTCACTTATGTCTAAAAGTGTACTTCTCTACAGTTGACTTTGACAACTATAACTTCTAATGCATATTTCTCTCAAATTATAATCCCTTTATTCAAATGCTTTTATCCATAGGTAGATTACCTTTGAACTTAAAGAATGATTGCTTGCTTGCTCAAAACTCTACATTGTGTAAGGAGAATTGACCAAATATTTAGCATCAAATTTCCACCTGTTGCAAACTTCACTTCTTCACATTTACACATGTAATTGTTCCTACTCTCAATTCTCTCAACCTGATTACAATTAGGATCTAAAACCTTGTACAGATGTCACTCAACTATAGACTTAGACTTTTTACAAAAGCATTTCACAAAAGATTAAACACAGAAGGAGTACTTATCAAAAGATTAGGTGCAACTTTTTCTTCTACTCAGAACATTTTACATCTGAATGATGAGGGAGATCTTCTTCACTTTTAAAGTTTCTAATGACTCTTACCACTTCTCATTATTCATCTCTCATACATGCGCTGACTTTTTACTTGCATATATAGGCATATATGTACAAGCTCCTGACCATAACAAAGTATAAGTGAGCTAATTACAAGTTTAATGTACATATGTATACAAGAGGCTTTATTTCCTGAATATGCACTATCTTCAAGCTTCACTTGATGATCTTTTCTTCATCTTTTGTCTTCAACCCTTTGTTCAAAACATCAATTGATGGTTGTCATGCACCAACATGAAAGATACATAATACCATGAGCCTGAAATAGAACGATCCTTGCTTGGTCCCCACACATCTATGTGGACAAGCTCTAAGTAATCCTCATGCATGTAGCCTTTCTTTGAGAAGGGTAACATGTGAGATTTACCAAATTGACATGCACCACATATATAGATCATGTGTTGCTTGGATGCATTAGGTATCCCAAGCACACATTGATCTCTACATGTTTTCTTTAGGGTTATCTCACCAATATGCCTTAATCTTTTATGCCAAATATCAAGCTCTGATAATGTTTGATCCTTGTAATTATAAAGTGCAATATTCCTTGTATCTTCAAGTTCAAATGTAAATAATCTACCTCTCTTTTCTCCTTTGGAAATTCTCTTGAATCCATGTTGGGGATCCTCCACAAATGCTCCATATTTGTTGAACCTAACTTGCAAACCCTTTTCCACAATCTGTCCAACACTCATCAAATTTTTGGTGATTGTAGGTACATATAGAACCCTGCTCAACAGATTTCTATTCCCATCAGAGGTTTTAACATTTCCTACCTTGACCACTGAATGCTTGGTTGTTGGAAAATAATGTCCCAAGGTCAAGGTCTCAATATCCCATGGTCATTGCATCATTTTGTTCACACTGTACATAGCATGTATAGCTTCTTCTTCTAGTTCCTCTACAAGCAAACTGCACCAGTGCGTGTGGCTATGTCATTAACCTCCCAAAACTCCCACCAGGGTTCGATACCCAGCGGGTGCAGCGCAGAAGATTTTTTTTATCATGCTTTTGCTTTTCTCATACACCGATGGGTGGACGGTGCGATCATGGTTTCTGACGCGAGATTTATTTTTGCTTTATTGAAGCGATTGCTTTTCGAGGAGCTTTTCAAGATATAATCAAGGCTATATAACAAGAGCTTGGCTTATTGTTTAGATATCCTACACCTTTTGCAACACAAGCTTTGGAAGCTTGGAGCATGTTGAGGAGTGGCTATGGAGTTCTTCTGGAGAAGAAGAGTGTGCTCACACTCTTGCTTATGAAGAGGTTATTAGCAGCTTGGTGGTATGGATCAGCCATTCACATGATGTTATTGAAGATTGTCTTTTACATGAAGATTTCAGTGTACTTCAAAGACATTGGATGGTGGTTAACATAAGATTTGCATCTTATGTTAAGAATTCAGATACATATTCTCTTTATGCAGAGAGGTACTACTTGGAGCTTATGGAGGTAGTAACATCCATATCAGAAGAAGTCCTATTCAGCATAGGTACAAGAGAATCAGTATGTATATGCTTTATGCATATTTGGATGAGGTGTTAGAGAAGATATGTTCATATGAGTTTGAGGATTTCTCGCAGCAAACTTGTTAGCATTCTTTGCTACCTTTGTAAGTATGTGATCTTTTCACACACGTGTCTAAGTTAGGGTCTTCCATAACCTAAGGTTAGATGAGGGTTTATTGATTATCAGTTTTAGACTGATCCTTCCTCTTTTTGTCACTCATGTTCACTCTTCTACAACCTATTAGGTCAAACATCTCATGTATATTGAGATTTTTGTCCATACATCTGAATATGTTTGTTACATTTGTACATTCACTCATCCATCTATTTCTATTCACATAGAGTGGTTGGGAGTTTTTCTCCCACATTGTAAATTGACATTTGTATATATGATAGTGTAAGCAGTGGCTTACGTAACACTTTGCACATGTTGTCTGATCTCTCTCTATCTTTGTCTCATCATTTGTATGATTAAATGTGGTATGTTCATGTTTTGTAAATATTGGAAGATTGTTGGAATTTATGTTGTAGATGTTGGACCTATGATTTAGTTATGGGCCTACTAAATTTCCAACATTGGTGTCATCACCTATTTGTACTTGGTGCTTTCCCTTGGTTTCCTCAAGGTTAGAGAGAAGAGCTACATTGCCCGCCACATGATTTGAATATCCTGAGTCAATGTAGAAGAGGTGTTTATCATTCATACCTTGCTTTGAAGTCATGTTCATAATCAAAAGGGAATCATCTTGATCCTTTGTGTAATTGTTGTATTCTTTTCTTGATTTGTAGACTCCTTAGTAGTTATTGTTGTAGTTGTTGTTGTAGCTTTGAGTATGATTGAATCTTCCTCTTGATGTCTTCATCCTCAATGAGCATGCTTGGTAGTTGTTCCTGTCCAATTTATCAATAAAACAAGGGAAACCATCTCCCATTTAACCTCAATTTGCTCGGATACCATTATTGGGAAAGATGGATGGACACCTCAGGAAATGAGTTGGTATTGCTAATCCCTGCTCTGTACCAGCCCTATGCTACTTCATAGTTGAGTTTTAGGCCCCTTTAGCTTTCCAATGACACCAAATAAGTGCCTATGTGCTTTGGAGATAATGCTTCAAACAATTTAATCAAAATACATAAGTTTGCCACAAGTTAGTAACAAAAAAGTTGATATTTTGGTCTTGACACCTGCTAGATGTTATGCTCAGTACTCACAATAAAATAGAAATTAGAAAAATTCCTTTTGAGGGTATCTAATTAGCTTAGAGAGCTATTTATTCCAAGTGGAATCACTTAAAATGAATGAATATACTCTGAGCAATGACTTTAAAAAGTAGAAGCTTACCCAAAATATTTTAGGAACTCTGCAGAGAATGACCAGTGACCTCTTCAAGACAATTTTCTCCCAATTGTCAACTTCTTCAAACTTTGATAGCTTGTAGTAGACATTGAGCGTGTTACAACAAGTTATAGATCATTGAAAATGGATAACAACTCATTGAGATATGCGCATCTCAAGCTCACTATTGTAAGTGATAATGACAGAGATGAAGACAGATGTAATCAACAATGTAATGTATTATGTAACAATGTTATACATGATCATTAGCATGAATATGATGCCTAATGATGGTGATAGACATAGTCTATAGTGTAAAACTCTCAACTACATCAAATGATCAACAATACGCTCAGAAATGGGGGCTCTCAGGCTGCAAGACTTCAAGCTACTTTTATAGTGATTCTTTTCCAATATGAATTTG
>CM035426.1:140776694-140804194 GCA_020310875.1 Ceratopteris richardii | reverse complement strand
GTATATGTATATGTATATGTATATGTATATGTATATGTATATGTATATGTATATGTATATGTATATGTATATGTATATGTATATGTATATGTATATGTATATGTATATGTATATGTATATGTATATGTATATGTATATGTATATGTATATGTATATGTATATGTATATGTATATGTATATGTATATGTATATGTATATGTATATGTATATGTATATGTATATGTATATGTATATGTATATGTATATGTATATGTATATGTATATGTATATGTATATGTATATGTATATGTATATGTATATGTATATGTATATGTATATGTATATGTATATGTATATGTATATGTATATGTATATGTATATGTATATGTATATGTATATGTATATGTATATGTATATGTATATGTATATGTATGTCTATATGTATATGTATGTGTATCTATATATGTATATGTATGTGTATCTGTATATGTATATGTATGTGTATATGTATATATATGTGTTAGCTGCCGCCGGATCTGTGTTTCTTCTTGTCTGTATCTGTTGGTATCCGTTGCGGTTGTGAGTATCAGTTAGTTCGCGTATAGTGTTGTCTCTTTTCTTGAAATGTTCTGCAAGTGTGTGGCAAAGTCTGTGCAGTTGTGGTAGCGCTTCTGATATCCGAGTTGTATTAAGTTGTCTTAGTATCGAGGTTGAGGTTCATACGGCAAAGTTTAAGCTACAGTAGGATTTCTTGGGTTGCATACTGAACCTTTAGTACGGTGTATCTGAACACTTGGACTTGGATTCTCTGTTTCTTCGAACATTGGTAGGATTGTGGTACCCATTCGGTAAAGGTTGACGATTACTCTTGTTCTGGTATTTTCAATAAGTTATGTGCAGATGCAACATAGCATCTTAGTGTATTCGGTACACGTGGCTGAGCTAAACTGTGAACTGTAATATCTAAGTACAACAAATTCTTGATAGAGCTCTCAACATCAGAATATTGTTGTGTGTAAGTGGTTAGTTTGGGAACTAAGTATAGGGCCTCTGTCTAACAGACCCCTTCCACTCCCAAGAACCCAAGAATCGCTTAAACGCACTTCTGACAGATAGAATAACAGCATTTAACACTGGCGCCGTCTGTGGGAAGGTGGCAACAGATCAGATTGTTGCAAACCAGTTGTGGAAACCTGTAAATTATAAATCGACAGTAATAGTACGTGATTAGTACAAAAGATGATACATGCCGGTTACTCGATCCGGTGAAAGGTATCCAAAGAACCGCCAGCCTGGGGTACTTAATTTACTAAGGACGACTCCAAGAGGTAGAAGTACAGCTAGGTCTAACCCAGTTGTCAAGAAAGTAAAGAACGTTAGTAGTGATTCGGGTCATATTCCGGTGGAACGTGCTACGCCTCTCGTAAATTCCAGTACGATTTTGGCACAGTCTGTTGAAGATATAGTAACTTCAGAATCTACCAGGACGTCGCCTGAAGTTAGTTTAACAACATTGGGTAAAGATTCAAATTTGTTTACGATTAGAAACACCTTAACCAAAGAAATTAGTGAAGGAGAAAAAGCACCTTGTTTTGGTGAAGATTCGACACATTCCGGTGATATTTTGGTAACAGTTGCTGAAGGATCGCAGTTCTCCGACGACAGTTTACCATTTTTTGGTGAATCTTCAGCCCAGTCACCGCTATTGGGAGTAAGCTTCCCTACATTTGACATCAAGCAGGAAGGTAGCTTGTTCGAAGCCGAGATTCAAAACAAACTGAACAAGATTATCGAACCAAAAAGTGCACAGGCCGACGATACAGATTCCGATAGTTCAGATATTCAGCCCCGGGATACAGAAGATAGTCACAATACAACCATCAGCACGATGAACGGGCAACAACAACAACAACAGCAGCAGCAACAGTAGCATCAGCAGAAACAACAACTATGCCCTCCCAGGCCGACTCCAACAGGAGTGACGTACACCAAATTTGGTGGATTCCCAGGAGATGACCCAGATGCTCATGTACGCACATTTGAGATAAGTTACGTAGTGCTTAACCATCCACCTGATCTGGCATATAAGGCTATTGTTTTCCAATCGACATTGGTTAACGAAGCAGCTAGATGGCTTACAGAATATGATATTAACCATTTTGGCACCTATGAAGCAGTAAGGGATTCTTTTTGCAGAGATTCAGGCTAAAGAAGAATCCAGCCAAAATTTTTGACTACCTGCAAAACAATAGACAGAAGATAAATCAAACAGTACAGGAATACGCCACTCTATTCAGGACTCATTTGAGGCAGTTGCCACCAGCACATGCCAACCTACCGGATGACGTTATTACTCAATGGTTTATCAATGGATTGACTCCACAACTCAAACAGATTATGATCATACACTGTGTAGGAGCTATGACGCTAGATGCCGTGATTGCAATGGCTTTGCAGTTGGAAAACAAGGTTGGAGGATTTATAGAAGATCTGGAGTGGTTAAAAGCAAATAGAAATATCACCGAAGACCCGACCAGACAGATGTACTGCACTACATGCAAGAATTCAGGCCATACTAGTGCCACTTGTGCACTTAATCAGTTCTTTTATGCTATCTGCAACACTACCGGACACACCACCGAAAACTGCGCATATAACGCCAAAGTACAGGGACCAGTAACTGTCAATGCAATTATACAGGAACCAGGGCAGCCAGCCAGTCACTATGTACCCCCGTAATTGAGAAACAACCAGCAACAAGGTTATCGAAATTACAGAGGACAGAGAAATAATAACTACAATGCAAACCGCTGGCAGGCCGGACAAGCACCGAAAAATCCCAATTTACCACCACCACGCTATCATTTTTGTGGTGAATTTGGTCACATTAGAAAATTTTGTAAGGATGCAGCTGAGTATGATCAGAGGAAGAAAGAACGTCAAAACCCAATGGCTAATATGGTACAAATCACACCAGTAGAAACGCACGCTGCAGTAATTCAGACCCGATCCGGTAAACAACTGCAACCAGCAGCAGAAATATTTGAACCAGGCATACGTGAACAACAAAGGATGTATGATAAAGCTAGTCAATCGACCACCGCAGAACCTCCAGTGTTCTCAGATCCTATTCTGGTGACCCAGACTCCGTTAACCGAGGAAGGAACACAACAACAGGATTCTAATTTAGCAGCAGGCACATCATCTTCAGCAGGCGCATCATCTTTAGAATCTGTGGAAAATACAATCCAATCACAAAAGGCCTGGGAAATTTTATCTAAAGCATCCATCACTCTTCCTCTGGGTCAATTACTTGCACTAGTACCAAGAGTTCGACAATAATTCCAACAACAGTTCGGTCCTATGCCTTCTTGCATTCCAGCAACAGCAACAGTGCAACCGGAACCTGATTCTACGGTCGATCATTCAGTTCCTTTAATTACGGTATGGTATAAAAATCATAAAATCACACAGGTACTAATTGATGGAGGATCTGGTGTCAACATTGCTACTGCTGCACTGTGTAAAAAGTTAGGGTGGAACGAAATCGAACCAGTTCAGTTTTTCGTCAAAATGGTGGACCAATCAAGAGTCCATCCCGTAGGACTTGTACGAAATGTACCAATAACTTTACAAGGTACAACATTTAAAATGACCTTTGTCATACTAGAATTACCGGAATCCACCGTTGATTATAATCTCCTTTTCGGCCGACCTTGGCTGAAGCACGCTAAGGTGATACAAGATTCGTCTGCACAGGAACTCACTTTCAAAGATAATAATCGTAAGTACGTTGTAAAATTAGATGCTATGCAACATTGCGAGTTGCATGCTAGACCGTATTTTACAGAACCACTCCATATGCTAGATGGGTTGTCAGATGATGAAGAAGAAGAGTTTCTGAAAAATAACATTGACTTGATCTCCCTAGGAACTGTTGATCTACAATCTGTTGTAGATCATTGGAATCCTACAGTTTGCACGGTGATGTCTGTAACAGAAAAAGATATGAAAGAAGATAAGGCTACCATAGATGACGCTGATCTACAACAACTTTTTAAGCTAGCTGAGAATACAAAGAAGCCTCGACAATTCTATGTTCCAGAAGATCAACTAACCACCTACAATTTAGGGGATGAAGAAAATCCACAACCTGTTAAGATAAAGGAGAGCTTACCTGAGTTATTTCAAGCCAATTTAATCCAACTACTTCAAGAATTTTCTGATGTATTTGCATGGGATTACAAAGATATGAAGGGTTTGGATCCGCGCATCTATCAACACAAGGTCATGCTGAAGCCGGAAGCAAAACCACTTAAGCAACCCAGCTACCGGATGAATCCAAATTATGCATCGCAGGTAAAGGCAGAACTTGATAGGCTACTCAAAGTCGGATTTATTGTACCAGTGGAGCATGTTGAATGGATCTCACCAATTGTTATTGTCCCTAAAAAGAATAAGCAGTTACGAATATGTGTAGATTACCGGAAACTGAACACAGCTACGATGCCTGATCCATTTCCGCTACCTTTTCTTGACACAATGCTTGATAGAGTAGCAAGACATGAAATGTATTCATTCTTAGATGGGTACAGTGGGTATAATCAAGTTAGAATGGCTGAACAAGATATACCGAAGACCGCCTTCATTACCAACTGGGGTGTTTTTGCATGTACTGTTATGTGGTTTGGATTAAGAAATGCCTCGAGTACGTTCCAAAGGTGTATGCAGGAAATATTTTCTCCTTACCTTACCTCTTTTATGCAAGTATATCTTGATGATTTTTCGATTTTCGGTAAGATGATAGCACACATGTTCCATTTATGGTGCTGCTTTGAAAAGTGCAGAGAATACAGACTCTGTTTGAACCCAAACAAATCTGTGTTTGCGGTTTCATGTGGAAAGCTACTTGGTCATATTATATCTGCACAGGGTATACAGGTGGATCCAGATAAAATCACAGCTGTGTTAGAAGCACCTGTACCCACTACACCTAAGGAAGTAATGCGCTTCATGGGCCAAGTAAGATGGCATGGTCGACACTTACGGTGGCTTGCTCATTTGGCAATACCACTAAACAGATTAATAACCAAGACTCCTCGACAATTTGACTGGACCCCGGACTGTCAAACTGCTTTTGATCGTCTAAAGGGATTACTAACACAAGTTCCAATCTTACAGCCTCCTAACTGGGATCGCCCATTTCATGTATTCGTTGATGCTTCAGATATAGCAATAGGGAGCGTGCTAATGCAACAAACTGATAAGTGGTTCAGACTAGTGTACTATGCAAGTCGAAGATTAGCCCCTGCTGAAAAGAATTACTCTATAACAGAGAGAGGATGTTTAGGTCTAGTATATTCTGTCAAGAAATTCAGACATTATTTGCTGGGCCGTAAATTTACTTTTCATGTAGATCATGCTGCACTTGTCTATCTAGTTTGGCAACAGCATCTAGGTGGTCGATTAGCACGATGGGTTCTGCTTTTACAAGAATTTGACTATGAAGTTATTCATCGGCTAGGTAGTTCACATGCCTTAGCAGATTTTCTCTCGCTTAGATTCCGGTGAAGCTCCGGTCGGTAAAGATGACACAACACCGGCAATTTATGTCTCTGAACCGACTGATGATGAAATTATAGACCCACCTATGCCATCTACATATTATGATCAGATCTTGACCTTCCTCACTAATGGAGACCTTCCCTCTCAGACTTCTTCTGCAATACGAAGAAAAATTTCAGTTTTCAGTCGCCGATTTCGGTTGATTGCTGGGGAATTATACTATATGGATCACACTGGAGTTTTACTTCGTTGTATTCCACCACATGAAGTTAGCTCAGTCATTAATCTGGCTCACTCAATTCCTTCCGGTGGCCATTTTGCTGCAAACTTAACACACCGGAAAATTCTGCAAAGTGGTCTTTGGTGGCCTACTATGTACAGGGATGTATCACAGTTTGTCAAACAATGTGATAATTATCAGAGATTGGGACAACCCCTGCAACGTCATATTTTCCCTCTACAACCTGTCTTACCATTAGAGCCTTTTCAAAAGTGGGGTCTAGATTTCATTGGCCCTATTACACCACCAGCAATCCTCAGTAATAATCGTTATATTTTGACATGTACTGATTATGCTACTAGATGGGCAGAAGCCTGGGCTTTACGGTCTGCCACAGCTGTTGCAGTAGCAAAATGTCTACTGAAAGATGTCTTTCCACGTTTTGGCTTACCGCTGGAACTTGTTACAGATCAAGGCACTCATTTTGTCAACAATTTAATGAGAGTACTCACACATTCGTTTCAGGTCACACATAAATTCAGTTCACCATATTACCCTCGTGCAAAAGGTTTGGCTAAGAGTACAAACAAGACTTTGTTGAATATGCTTCGAAAACTCATTTTGGAAGCACCGGAAAGATGGGATCAACTGTTACCTGCAGTATTATGGGCATACCTGTTAGCCCACAAAATGGTTGATTTTATGCACTAATATGGTTCTACTTGGCAGGAAATTTGTTTGATTTCAGGTATTGAAGAATGAATTTGGTAATTGATGAGAAGCATCTGGAGATAGTGATTGCAGGGGTGTGGAGAAAAAGGATGGAGCATGGACAAACCTCCTAAGAGCATAGGAGATACTGGCGTGCAGAAGAAATTAGAAGCGGCTTTGTTTCAGGGGGGCATTTCTCTGAGAAACCACCAAAGGCAGCTCACCTCTCGAGTCTCCATGTTCAATGCCCACTTCATTGATTCTCCAATGAGTTCCCAATGAAGTGGAACGAGTTGTACTCAAGCGTGGGCCATTCTCTCTGCATATTTTATGCAAGTTCACTCCCGCCATTTCGTGCCGACGAAATTCGTCATGTAAAGGATGATTTATGAACGACAACAGAACTATGTGTTGATCAAGCTCGGATGATTCTTATCAAGAAAAGGATTTGCATAGGTATTAAATCGTGGAGATGCCAATGCGAAGTATATTATTGTCCATCTCTTTCATGTTGAGAATGCTTTTATCAAAGTCTTCTGTACGGGTAATGGAAAACAAAAAAGTCTAACAACATCTCGATGTCTCGTACCGAAATTCTCATGTCTGGTGGTAGGGGAGCATTCATAGCGGCTGAGTTTTTTATTATCATTTTGAAGTTTTAGCGACGAACTACTCTGAAATTTAGGCTTTGGGTCGAAAGCAACTTAAGTACCTTATTTTATCATCATTTGTTTTCTGAAAATGAGGGGTCGAATAGACCCGCTGAAGCCTATGAAAAGATTTCGGGCAGAAGATGAAGATGAACATCAAAACGAGCTCAGTGTCGCAGTAAGGTTAAAACAAGCCATAGAAGAGCAAGAGCAGACATTTGTTCGCCTGGTAGATGAGAGACGGGTGCAGGTCAGGCGTTTAGAAGAACAAGCACGAGATATACAATTTCAGCTTGTGGATGCTCAGAGGAAGCTTACAGAGGCAGAGAGTCAGCTTAAAAAATTTCGAGATAAGAATTTCCGAGTTGACCTGACAGAAAGCAATCATACTGCACCATCTGAGATCCTTCATGCTAAGGTTGAGATCCACTCTGATGTTTGGGAGAATGCACAAGCAGATGAGGCATTTCCACATGCACGTCAATCAGATAGTGGCTGGGTCCCATATACACGCTCAAAGATCTACCTCACTCCATGCCTTTGGGGACGTGCGGCTGTACAAAAAAGGGGGGGTAGGCCGTTTTTTTGGCAGCTCTGACAGGGAGAAACAGAAAAGAGGAGTGGGGGCTCTGACGAAAAGAAAACAGAAAAGAAGGGGGACTACTCCATCGCTTGGCTCATTAAAAGGCCGGACCTACATAGCAATACGGGAGGCATATACCTCTGTCTATGAGTGACATTCAGGAAGCGGATTCCTAACTTACTGAGCATCCATCTCTAGCACTCAAGTATAACTGAAAGCCCTCTGCAGAAGAAAGGAGTAGGTCAGAGTTTTTGTAGTCGGTCCATGAAGGTCTATGGATGAAGTTCAGTAGCATATTCCCTTCTTCTCGAGAATCCATCTCTAGATAATGACTAATAACATAAGCTGCATCCTCAAGTATGACGGAAGTTTTTTAGCCAAAGAAAGCAGAAGACAGGAAATTTTCTCCTCTCGACATTAGGATATATGAATCAAATTCAGCAAGCATATCACCGTTTTCTCCTGAGCATCCGTCTGTTAATGACGACAAACAACATAAGCCGCGTAAAATGTCGGGAAGTTGTGCAGCTTGAGACTGGATACATACAGCCAAAAAGGGCGCACAGAGTTTCTTCTTTGGGCTTGAGCTCTTCTGATGATTGTGGACTTTGATGCTTTTCAAGATGGGAATGCTGAGAGAGTAGTTCGAGAGGGAAAAATTCAAGAACTTCTATCGCGCGCAGAGTCATAACTTCAAAATCTGAAGGAGCTCCAGGGAGGAAGAGCCAAGGTCTCTCAAAAGGGGAATTTTCCAAGTACAAAAGCTAATACAGGCCGTATAAAAAAGGGGGACAACAGTGCTTGATGAACGCAAGGAAGGTATGATCATATACTTGAGTCGACCCCTTACCTTTCTATTTCTTCTCTCTGTAGCACTCGTACGAAGGGGAATGGCCACAAGGAATGTATGACTCAAATACAATTAGGAAAGATGCACAGGAAGGATCATCTGATATTTCCATTGCCCTCGCATATCTCAACTTGGTAGGTTTGAAGTTCGGCTCGATCAGTCAATCTCACAATTGCACAGTAATTTATTCATCACATATGTATATAAACAGTTGTTCCTGGAAGCGACTGCTCCAGACACGCTCCTTAAAGGCAGCTCGTATGCCATGGATGTTTTCATGAGTGGCTCCATTGTAGCCTTTTTATTTTCCTTCTGCGCAGCTATCTCAGACACGTCGTCATTCTTTCTTTCTCATCCTTTTGTAATCTTTCCTTCGTTCAGTACGTGGTCTTCCTTAACAGTCGTCCGTTCAGTCGTCCGACAACCTCGTTCTTTATTTTAGCATCGTCAAGCATTCCATTGAATGCGCTGGTTCTAAGAAAGCTAACCGCATGATACAATGCATATTCATAGCGGGTTTCCTGCATATTGAACGGTGCCTTGTTTGCACATTCCTCGCTTCCAACTGAGACACCATGTGAGAGATGGGGCATGAAAAGACTATCTCCAGTTTCTACATGTAGAACTAGCTTTACACATTTATTCACGTTAGATACTGGTGCTGCATCATCTTCTATGGATCCGTATTATTTTTCCAATAGACTGTCATCCATGGAGAAAAGGATCAATGCACAATATGCTGAGATACAATGGCTTCTAAATGAGAACAGACAGCTAACAGTAACACATGTTGCATTAAAGGAAGAACTTGCTAAAGCAAATGAAAAAAAATTATTATGCAGTTGCAAAAAAGTCAACACGTCTATGAAACTGAAAAAGCGCAATGTTTTAAAATCACACAAATAGCTTTGAGGCAGGTGCGTGGTAAGTATATCATGCTATCAAATTAGTCAATTATAGTTGATGGCTGCATGTTTCAGTTAGACGAGTTCTCTTGCATCACGATTACTCTAAGATTGTTGGAAAATGTGGTTTCTGAGGAAGTGGAATAGTTGGCCGGTTGTTGTGAAAACCTTAACTGAGATAATTGAAAACTGCTCCCTATGGAATTGGGCGTGAATGCAAAAGTATAGGTATAGGTTCCTTGGTTGTTAAAATCAAGGAACACCAGCTAGTGGCCCAAATATATTATTCATAGGCATATTAATCACGTATAACCTCAGGGAGGGTTTGCTTGCAAGAGTATCTGACATGTGTGAAGATGTGATAAGGAACACGTGTAATTGAGAGTGTGAAAGAGAGAAAAAGTGAGAAAGGGAGAAAGTCTAGGAGAAAAAAAATGTTCGAATAGGGAAGAGTGTGAGAAAGAGCGAGTGCATGAGAGAAGGGTCAGACATATGTGTGTGCATATGAGTGCATGTGTGCATGAGGGTATGTGAGAGGGTGTATGTGTGTTGGTGTGTGCATGTATGTAAGAGGAGAAAGGAGAGGAATAGAGGGAAAGGGGAAGTAGGAGTGAGCGAGGGTGTGTGTGAGTGTATAAGAGTGTGGAAGAAGAGTGTGTGAAAGCATATGTATGCGTATGAGCGAAAGAGAGTTGGGAAAGGTGAGGGCATAAAATCATCAATTGGAGATACTTTTGCAGCTTCCAAGCCATCTAAGTGGACCGATTCCGAGGGATTTGAACAAAATAAAGTCTCGTAAAACCACTTTTTCCTTGGGCTCAAGAGCTATTCATTTGGTGCGTTTGCCGGGAATAGCTTGGTACGTCTCTATAAGAGAGTGCCATAGGTTCGCCTAGCGCCACAGGTTGGCCGAGCTTGCGGACCCAAGATCTAGTACATGAGCGAGGGGAGCTCATCGTCAGGAGCAACACAAACTCAAAGAGAGGAACGCGCTCAGAGAAGAGCCCTTGAAAGAGAAAGGAGAAGGTGGGAACCGCCAGGTGAGTGGACCTCGATTGGCTCAAAGAAATCAGTCAAAAACATGTACTCCCGTAGGAGAGTCGCGAGTCAAGTACGGAAGTTTGAAGGAGGGATCCTGAGGCCACGTGCATTAAATTTCTGGGATCGAAGTGATATCGACATCACACCTCTGTTCGAAATGGCTCAGCGGATTTCAGTTCAGTTGGGGGACTTCACCAAGTTTTCAGGTACTTGGGACGAAGATCCGGATAGTTTTATCCAGTTGTTTGAGGTTACTTGTTAGGCCAATGACGTAGTTGACCAGGATCAAAGGTTGAGAATTTTTCCGGCTATTCTCCGTGATGAGGCAGCCAATTGGTATGGGAATCTGACACCACAAGAGCGTGGAACTTATCAGATGCTCAAGGAAGCCTTCTTGGCAAAGTTTCGACGACAAGGCTTCCAAGACAGATTGGCCCAACAAATGGATTATTTGCGACAAGGAGTCAATGAGAGCATCGATAACTATATTCAGAGAATGGAAACGTTAGTAAGAAAGATGGGCGTGAATGCCCCGAACGATGAGACATTGAAACGAAGATTCATTTCAGGATTGCGAGATCCTACGGCACAGCAGCATATCAGCCTGACAAGACCTGCAACTTTAATGGATGCTAAAGAGCAAGCGAGGCTTTGGGAGGAAGTACAATTATGCCAACAGAGGAAGATGGAGCTCTTATACGAGCCAATGGGAGGCCCAGGAAACATACCGATGAAAGATCCTGGCCAAGGAAGTCCCGCATTGATGACCCCAGCTTTTGTAGCTGCCACTAGCACGCCAAGAGAGGTAAAGCCTGCGCTAACTGAAGAACGAATATTGGAGTTGGTCACACAAGCTATAAAAGCTGCCACAATAACTCAGGAGACATACACAGTAAAACCAGAGGTCACAACAAACCCGAATCAAGTGTTTCGATCGAATACATGGTGTGGAAAGTGTCATGGTTACGGCCATTTGGCTTCAGAATGCCCTACAGTCTCGAGAGTATTCACAGATAGATCGCCACCTAGAATGCGTTGTACTTTTTGTGGAAGAACAAATCACACAGAGGACCGATGTTACAACAAGAGAGCCTATGAAGAAAGGACCATGAAATCAGGAGATGCAAGAGAAAGACCTTACACGGGATTGCCCGCTCAAAGTGTACCACCTACATCTCGTTGGGAAAACAGACCGACTTATGGATATGGTGCTCAGGGTCAAGGAGGAGACTATCCAAGAGGAGCCACGCATGATCAAAGAAGAGATGGTCCAATCCAGTGCTGGAGATGTCATGGCTTTGGCCATACTCAATCTAGATGTCCAAACGAAAAGAAGCCAATTGATTATACTCCATTATGTAGGTACTGTAGTGGGGAGGGCCACTTTGATGAGGATTGTCCAAAACGAAGAGCTGCCGCCGGCAAGGAAAAAGGACCAGTAGGGTCCTCGAACTATGTTGATACTCAGATGCATCCCACATCAAGAGCTCAAGAGCACGTTCCTACGATCGGAGTAGTGTTCAAGACACCGAACCCTCAAGAAGGCTCTAGCTCGTCGATGCACTTTGTGGATGCTTACAAGGCCAAGAAACCACACAAAGATCCAACTGTGGCAGTAGTCACAAGGACTCAAGAATATTCGAAGAAGAATCCAGGAGGCGAAGGTGAAGAAGGGAGTCAAGAGAAGATAGCTGAACGCGAAGAGGTAGAAAACCAAGTTGGGGGATTTGTTGAGCAGCAAGAGTTTGAGGATGGGGAAGAAATTGAGACTCTTCCACCAGTGACCAAGGAGTTTGTGCCAGGTATAGCACCATTCCCTGAAAGATTGAAAGCTCCTAAGAATAGAAAGAAAAGACAAAGTTCGGAAGAAGTAGATATTGTAAAGTTGCTCGCTGACACGGAAGTCACGCTGGATATTAGCACATTACTGAAATGCTCACCTGTTTATAGGAAACAATTCTACAACGAATATATTAAGAAGCCGAGGAAAGCTCGAGATAAGAATAGACAAGATAAGGATGTCCAAGGGATCATTCAAAGTATTACGACGCAAATTGATTCGAATGCTCCATCTGTGATGGTCGAAATTAAGGGATATGCAGTCCCTGGTGCTCAGTTAGATAGTGGAGCCGCAGTCAACCTTATGACTGAGTTCATGATGAAAGCTTTGGGCCTTAACCACATGGAAGAGACGCCGATGTCTTTGAGAATGGTGGATCAAACACAAATGAAGCCTGCGGGTCTTTTGAAGAATGTAAGCACAGTTGTGGGCGGTTTAGAGTTTAAAGTTGATTATCTGATAGTAAGACCAAGGACCTCAGAGGCTACCTTCTCGATCCTACTTGGACGGCCATGGCTGGTGCAAGCCGAATGTGTGCATGACTGGCGCACAAGTTTTATTTCAATAGGGCCAAAGTCTGATCGGATTCAAATACAAGTATCCCCACCCTCGAGCAACAAGAAGAAGACAATAATAGTCGATGAGATGGAAAGGAAAGAGAGGGAGAAAGCAAGGCACGAGATGGCACGAGCTAGGTTTTCTTTGAACACGGACACCTACAAGAATCTGCTTCAAGACGGGTTCAACTTGCAGCTCTTTAAGAATCAAGACACGAAGATGGGAGAGTATCAAAATCCACTGCTCTATAACGACGATTCCGATCAGGAGTTGCTGGGATGGTTGACGCATACAAGTGAATTTGAGTGCTACATGTTGAGTATAGACGCAAGTAAAACCAAAGCTACTCAATCCCTGGAAAAGGGAACTTCAAAAGAAGAGTTGAAGCTGGAGTTAGCTCCGATGATGGAAGTGCAACAATTGCGAGAAAGAGTTAGAATGCTAGAAGCAGAGATTCTAAAGAAAAGTCGAGAATCAGAAAAAGAAGCGAAGAGTAAGACTAAAGTGTCGGAAGCCATTGCAAAAGTTGCATTAAAGAAACTAGGTTCAATCGAAAGAGAACAAGACAATGATTTACTGGCCAACCGTGCACGCGTGATCGGAGAGCACATTCCAATCACAGTGTCATCAAGAAATAAGGAATATTCGCGAGAAGCTCAGTTGGAAAAATGGGAAGTTTTTCCAGAAAAGTTCTTGAGTGTAGGGTCAGAGCTACCAGATGGAGTACGAGATTGCATTAAAATGACACTCAAAAATTTCAGCGAGGCCTTTGCATGGTCATACAGTGATCTGAGAGGAACTGATCCCCGAATCTGCCAACATTATATAGACTTGGAAGAAGGCACACGACCAATATGTCAACGACTCAGGCGAACGAATCCAGTCTACTCGGAATTGATCAAGCTGGAATTGACCAAATTATTGGAGGCAGGATTCATATATCCCATCGCATCCAGCGAATGGGTATCACCAATTGTAGTGGTTCCAAAGAAAAATAAGAAAATCTGTATTTGCATAGACTATCAAAAGTTGAACGAGCGCACAAAGAAGGATCACTTCCCCTTGCCATTTACTGATCAAATCTTGGACAGAGTGGCTGGCCATAAATTGTACTCATTTTTGGATGGTTTCAGTGGGTACAACCAGATCCAAATCCATGAAGAGGATCAATCCAAAACTACTTTCACGACAGAATGGGGTACGTACGCATATCGTGTGATGCCATTTGGATTATGCAATGCACCGGCCACATTTCAGAGAGCAATGATAGCTGCATATCAAGACTACTTGCAGGATTGGATGGAGATATTTCTAGATGACTTTGCGATCAAAGGCGACGATGAAAACATGATGGAGAGGATCGAAGCTATTTTAAGAAGAAGCATTGAAAAAGGCATCGCATTGAATCTTGAAAAGTGCACATTTGGAGTACGAAGAGGATTGCTTTTGGGACATGTTATTTCCGAAAAAGGGATTGCTGTTGACGAGGATAAGGTGGAAAACTTCGGACAACTTCCACCTCCACAAAATTTGTGACAACTCAGAGGATTCTTGGGCCATGCGAATTATTATCGACGTTTTATATTAAATTTTGCATCCATAGCGGCACCACTGACGAATCTTTTGAGGAAGGACCAACAATACCAATGGACTGGAGAGTGTCAAGTCGCATTCGACTCGATCAAAGAGAGGTTAATAAATGCACCGATTTTGGTAGCACCTGACTGGACGAAGGAATTTCATGTACATACCGACGCTTCTCATACTGCGGTTGGAGCAGTACTATGCCAAGCCGATGAAAAGAAGTTGGACCACCCTATTTATTACGCAAGTCGCAACTTGAATAGCACTGAGAGGAACTATACGACTACGGAGAAGGAATGCCTATCGATGATCTTTGTGGTGAACAAGTATCGGCATTACTTGATGGGAAAGCATTTCACTTTTTATGTGGATCATGAAGCCCTTAAGTATATCATTAATAAACCAGAATTGTCAGGGCGACTGATGAGGTGGATGCTACTCCTCCAAGAATTTTAGTTCACAGTGGTAACCAGACCAGGCAAAGCACATATATTGGCTGACCATTTATCTCAAATTGTTAATGAGGAGCCAATCTCTGGTGTGCCCGACGATGCTCCTGATGGGCATCTATTCCAGGTTGATGCTAAAGTACCTTGGTACGCCGACTTGGTGAATTTCTTATGCACTACTAAATATCCACCAGGAGCAAGCAAGAGAGAGAAGCAAAAACTGTTAGCATTGGCGAAGCACCATAGCATCATTGGGGGGCAACTCTATTGATATTTTGTTCATGAGAGCATTTATCGGAGGTGTCTCGAGGAAGAAGAAGCAAGCCTAGTGTTGAGGGCTTTGCATGACGAACCTTGCGGTGGGCATTTTGCTGGTGAACTGACGGCAAGAAAGATTTTATTGGCTGGGTATTGGTGGCCAACGCTGCTCAAAGACTCAGATACATACTGTAAGAAATGTGACAAATGCCAACGAATGGGAAAACCCACATTAGCACATGCTGCTCCTCTTACGCCGGTGTTGGATCTTAAGCCGTTTGAGAAATGGGGAATTGATTTTGTGGGGCCTATTGATCCTCCCTCACGACGAAGATCCAATAGGTATATCTTGGTCTGTACTGACTATGTTACCAAGTGGGTAGAAGCCAAAGCTCTGAAGACTGATCGAGCTGTTGATGTAGCTAAATTTCTGTATGAGCAAATTATCACTCGATTCGGATGCCCGTTGGAGATAGTGAGTGATAGAGGGACACATTTTGTCAACGAACTGATCGAAGAATTAATGGAATTATATAAGATCAAACATAGAAAAAGAACTCCATATTATCCAAGGACAAATGGACAAGTGGAGGTCACCAACAAAATTCTTGAACAGATTCTGACAAAGACAGTAGTTGTGCATAGGAGAGACTGGGATGAGAGACTTTTGGAAGCTTTGTGGGCATATCGAACATCCTACCGAGTGACGACTAAGAGCACTCCGTTCTCCCTAGTATATGGCAAGGAAGCCATCTTTCCCATCGAAAAAGAAGTTCCGACATTAAGAGTGGCTATTGAGGCCAGGTTGGGCGAGAAAGAGTCATTGAAGGAGAGGTACATACAACTGGTCAAGCTGGAAGAAAAGAGACTCATCGCACAACAAAGTTTGGAAGCTCTTCAGAAGAGACGTAAGGAGAGGCATGACAAGAATCTCAAAACCTATGTGATTCAAGAAGGGGATTTGGTGCTAGTTTACGATAGTAAATATTATAAATTCCCGGGGAAGTTGCAGACAAGATGGGCAGACCGTTTAAGGTGGTGGAACTCAACTCCAATGGTTCCATGCAAATTCAAGATTTAGGAGAAGAATGTGCTCCCGTGAAGGTTAACGCGCTTCGAGTTAAACCATATTTCAAGTGATATTAGGACGGGAGAGGCCAGACGAGATCCAAGCAGAAGGACGTAGTAGACTCCTTGTACATACATGTGTAGTTATATATATATATATATATATATATATATATATATATATATATATATATATATATATATATATATATATATATATATATATATATATATATATATATGCGCATATGTAAGCTATGATTTGTGTGTCATAAATATTCTTCCTTGCTAGCTCAAGAATTTTGGACTTCTAATTATTTTTCTTGTGTTGCGCAGAGACTGTTAGGAGCTAAGTAACAAAATGGCAGATCAAATAACGCAACTCTACTTGTACGAGCTAAGGATATATTTCTCGGACCAAACATTCGCCCGCATGGACATAGATGTCGACGACTTTGAGACGGAATACGATGTTGAGGAAGCGCATTGGCTGGTATGCTTTATAAACCAGGATTTGGGTGTTGCATTTTACATTGAGTGTTTTGAGGAATACCTAGCTCGACATGTAGGATGGGCGGGAGATCGATATTACTATTTTGATCCTTCGAGGGAAATGCCTAACGAGGAAAACGATATCACATGGGCTTGGGCAGATGTGCTAACGCTAGGAAGTGATGACGGAGCCCCTGAAGTTGAGCCTGACTCGCCTTAGGGAAGTTGTCGGGATACGAGTACAATGTGAGACTACATGAGACATTCCAGAGACTCACATTCTAGATCGTCTAAGGATAGGTGTACGAGGGACTAAGGCATAGCTGGTTGTAGTTACCAAGTGAAAAGTCAACTCGATGAATACATATGTAGTGTCTGTAATTGAGAGAATGGAGTGAAAAGGTGGTTGATCTGTCAAAGGCTAGTGTGTATATGTTTTGCATGCATGTGTGGGAAAAGTGGGAAAGTCCCTTTCTTCCTCTCCCTAATTCTCAGGACTTGGGTGAACTAATTAACTATGAAAAGAAAGAAAAAGTAAAGAAAAGAAAAAATATTGTGTTGTTGTGATCGTACCAATGCGCTATGGTGGGCTAGTAGGTGGGTGGATTTATCCTCGCCGGGTGGTTAGGACCACGAGCCGCAGCTAGTTTTGCCATAGGCTTGGGAGGTATATGTCTGTGTCTTAGCTACACGCCATAACGGGTTGGTAGGCAGGTGGAGCCATCGTGGCTAGGTAGTCACGACCACGAGCCGTATCCAGCTTCGTTATGGGCTAGCTGATATATGTTATGTGTTATCATTTTGTGTTTGTGTGTTGTGTGCTGCATTGCGTTGGTAGATGGGTGGAATCAACCTGGTCGGGTGGTCAGGTCCACGAATCGCATCCAGTGTCAATGTAGGCCAACGTGTGATTAAAATAAAATTTTCATATGAAGTTATTCCCCACTCCTAAGGGGGAGAGAGAGAGAGGAGAGGGCGATGATCGCCTGGAAGGGAACGTTATTTGCTTGTGTGATTGGTATGTGTTGGCTTGCGACAGATCAGCTCACTTTGAATCAACATTCTTGAAGGCACGGAGACTGTATATGTACTTATGGATGAGGCTTTAGCGAGGTAATGCAACTGTCTTGCTTTACAACTTGTGTGCTCTATCTGAGGGTTTTTCTCGTATGTGGGACACTCTAGGGTTCTGATGTATGTCTTCACTTGCACTCGAGTTTCGATGGCTTTTGTAGGACGACGATGGGGATTCTTCGGGAACGTCTAGTCATGGAATGATTGTACATAGCGAATAGTAGGTGCAATAATGGGGTATGCATTTTGGGTATTTTTGCATCTCCAATTGGATTCATTTCAGTTGTTGTTGTTTATTTCGGTATTTTCTTTTCTGTTTTCCGCAATGGTAGTTGCATATCTAAAACATGGAAAGGTGTGCATGTGTTATTTTGGTCGAGACCATTTTTCATAATGGAATGTATGAGCAAATTGATGCATGGCTGAAATGGAATTGCATATATGTGCATGTTCTTGGATCATTTTGGAAATGACTGATTTGTATGTATTCATGAGTGATTTTTTAGCACTAATAGCTTCGATGAGTGCAGGTTCAGTGGAAGTGGCGGCTCGATGAAAAGGTATGTGAACTAATTGAAAATTGACATATTCATGGTTGTTTGGATTTTATTGCAGCAATAGTGGCTCGTCGAGGACGACTTCGCAATTAAGAAGAGGGAAGTATGTTAGCCCACAAAATGGTTGATTTTATGCACTAATATGGTTCTACTTGGCAGGAAATTTGTTTGATTTCAGGTATTGAAGAATGAATTTGGTAATTGATGAGAAGCATGTGGAGATAGTGATTGCAGGGGTGTGGAGAAAAAGGATGGAGCATGGACAAACCTCCTAAGAGCATAGGAGATACTGACGTGCAGAAGAAATTAGAAGCGGCTTTGTTTCAGGGGGCATTTCTCTGAGAAACCACCAAAGGCAGCTCACCTCTCGAGTCTCCATGTTCAATGCCCACTTCATTGATTCTCCAATGAGTTCCCAATGAAGTGGAACGAGTTGTACTCAAGCGTGGGCCATTCTCTCTGCATATTTTATGCAAGTTCACTCCCGCCATTTCGTGCCGACGAAATTCGTCATGTAAAGGATGATTTATGAACGACAACAGAACTATGTGTTGATCAAGCTCGGATGATTCTTATCAAGAAAAGGTTTTGCATAGGTATTAAATCGTGGAGATGCCAATGCGAAGTATATTATTGTCCATCTCTTTCATGTTGAGAATGCTTTTATCAAAGTCTTCTGTACGGGTAATGGAAAACAAAAAAGTCTAACAACATCTCGATGTCTCGTACCGAAATTCTCATGTCTGGTGGCAGGGGAGCATTCATAGCGGCTGAGTTTTTTATTATCATTTTGAAGTTTTAGCGACGAACTACTCTGAAATTTAGGCTTTGGGTCGAAAGCAACTTAAGTACCTTATTTTATAATCATTTGTTTTCTGAAAATGAGGGGTCGAATAGACCCGCTGAAGCCTATGAAAAGATTTCGGGCAGAAGATGAAGATGAACATCAAAACGAGCTCAGTGTCGTAGTAAGGTTAAAACAACCCATAGAAGAGCAAGAGCAGACATTTGTTCGCCTGGTAGATGAGAGACGGGTGCAGGTCAGGCGTTTAGAAGAACAAGCACGAGATATACAATTTCCGCTTGTGGATGCTCGGAGGAAGCTTACAGAGGCAGAGAGTCAGCTTAAAAAATTTCGAGATAAGAATTTCCGAGTTGACCTGACAGAAAGCAATCATACTGCACCATCTGAGATCCTTCATGCTAAGATTGAGATCCACTCTGATGTTTGGGAGAATGCACAAGCAAATGAGGCATTTCCACATGCACGTCAATCAGATAGTGGCTGGGTCCCATATACACGCTCAAAGATCTACCTCACTCCATGCCTTTGGGGACGTGCGGCTGTACAAAAAAGGGGGGGTAGGCCATTTTTTTGGCAGCTCTGACAGGGAGAAACAGAAAAGAGGAGTGGGGGCTCTGACGAAAAGAAAACATAAAAGAAGGGGGACTACTCCATCGCTTGGCTCATTAAAAGGCCGGACCTACATAGCAATACGGGAGGCATATACCTCTGTCTATGAGTGACATTCAGGAAGCGGATTCCTAACTTACTGAGCATCCATCTCTAGCACTCAAGTATAACTGAAAGCCCTCTGCAGAAGAAAGGAGTAGGTCAGAGTTTTTGTAGTCGGTCCATGAAGGTCTATGGATGAAGTTCAGTAGCATATTCCCTTCTTCTCGAGAATCCATCTCTAGATAATGACTAATAACATAAGCTGCATCCTCAAGTATGACGGAAGTTTTTTAGCCAAAGAAAGCAGAAGGCAGGAAATTTTCTCCTCTCGACATTAGGATATATGAATCAAATTCAGCAAGCATATCACCGTTTTCTCATGAGCATCCGTCTGTTAATGACGACAAACAACATAAGCCGCGTAAAATGTCGGGAAGTTGTGCAGCTTGAGACTGGATACATACAGCCAAAAAGGGCGCACATAGTTTCTTCTTTGGGCTTGAGCTCTTCTGATGATTGTGGACTTTGATGCTTTTCAAGATGGGAATGCTGAGAGAGCAGTTCGAGAGGGAAAAATTCAAGAACTTTTATCGCGCGCAGAGTCATAACTTCGAAATCTGAAGGAGCTCCAGGGAGGAAGAGCCAAGGTCTCTCAAAAGGGGAATTTTCCAAGTACAAAAGCTAATACAGGCCGTATAAAAAAGGGGGACAACAGTGCTTGATGAACGCAAGGAAGGTATGATCATATACTTGAGTCGACCCCTTACCTTTCTATTTCTTCTCTCTGTAGCACTCGTACGAAGGGGAATGGCCACAAGGAATGTATGACTCAAATACAATTAGGAAAGATGCACAGGAAGGATCATCTAATATTTCCATTGCCCTCGCATATCTCAACTTGGTAGGTTTGAAGTTCGGCTCGATCAGTCAATCTCACAATTGCACAGTAATTTATTCATCACATATGTATATAAACAGTTGTTCCTGGAAGCGGCTGCTCCAGACACGCTCCTTAAAGGCAGCTCGTATGCCATGGATGTTTTCATGAGTGGCTCCATTGTAGCCTGTTTATTTTCCTTCTGCGCAGCTATCTCAGACACGTCGTCATTCTTTCTTTCTCATCCTTCTGTAATCTTTCCTTCGTTCAGTACGTGGTCTTCCTTAACAGTCGTCCGTTCAGTCGTCCGACAACCTCGTTCTTTATTTTAGCATCGTCAAGCATTCCATTGAACGCGCAGGTTCTAAGAAAGCTAACCGCATGATACAATGCATATTCGTAGCGGGTTTCCTGCATATTGAACGGTGCCTTGTTTGCACATTCCTCGCTTCCAACTGAGACACCATGTGAGAGATGGGGCATGAAAAGACTATCTCCAGTTTCTGCATGTAGAACTAGCTTTACACATTTATTCACGTTAGATACTGGTGCTGCATCATCTTCTATGGATCCGTATTATTTTTCCAATAGACTGTCATCCATGGAGAAAAGGATCAATGCACAATATGCTGAGATACAATGGCTTCTAAATGAGAACAGACAGCTAACAGTAACACATGTTGCATTAAAGGAAGAACTTGCTAAAGCAAATGAAAAAAAATTATTATGCAGTTGCAAAAAAGTCAACACGTCTATGAAACTGAAAAAGCGCAATGTTTTAAAATCACACAAATAGCTTTGAGGCAGGTGCGTGGTAAGTATATCATGCTATCAAATTAGTCAATTATAGTTGATGGCTGCATGTTTCAGTTAGACGAGTTCTCTTGCATCACGATTACTCTAAGATTGTTGGAAAATGTGGTTTCTGAGGAAGTGGAATAGTTGGCCGGTTGTTGTGAAAACCTTAACTGAGATAATTGAAAACTGCTTCCTATGGAAATGGGTGTGAATGCAAAAGTATAGTTATAGGTTCCTTGGTTGTTAAAATCAAGGAACACCAGCTAGTGGCCCAAATATATTATTCATAGGCATATTAATCACGTATAACCTCAGGGAGGGTTTGCTTGCAAGAGTATCTGACATGTGTGAAGATGTGATAAGGAACACGTGTAAATGAGAGTGTGAAAGAGAGAAAAAGTGAGAAAGGGAGAAAGTCTAGGAGAAAAAAAATGTTTGAATAGGGAAGAGTGTGAGAAAGAGCGAGTGCATGAGAGAAGGGTCAGACATATGTGTGTGCAGATGAGTGCATGTGTGCATGAGGGTATGTGAGAGGGTGTATGTGTGTTGGTGTGTGCATGTATGTAAGAGGAGAAAGGAGAGGAATAGAGGGAAAGGGGAAGTAGGAGTGAGCGAGGGTGTGTGTGAGTGTATAAGAGTGTGGAAGAAGAGTGTGTGAAAGCATATGTATGCGTATGAGCGAAAGAGAGTTGGGAAAGGTGAGGGCATAAAATCATCAATTGGAGATACTTTTGCAGCTTCCAAGCCATCTAAGTGGACCGATTCCAAGGGATTTGAACAAAATAAAGTCTCGTAAAACCACTTTTTCCTTGGGCTCAAGAGCTATTCAATACCGGACTACATACAAGGTAGCAACAGGACTAACCCCTTTCAAACTAGCTTATGGATTGGAAGCAATAGCACCGATGGAGATAGTTATGCCAAGTTTACGAGTAGCAATCGCTCAGAAACTGCTATCTGAAGAATCACTGTCATGTCGGTTGGATACACTCAGAGAATTAGACGAGCATCGATGGCACAGTTTTTTGACTATTCAGGAAGTACAGCTAAGACAAGCTCGAACACATGATCGATATCTAAAGACCCCAATTTTTTCGGTGGGACAACTTGTACTCTTTTACAATGCAAAGTCGAATCGCTCTGCTGGTAAATTCAAGTTACGATGGTTTGGTCCCTACCGGATTGCTGAACAAGTGGGCCCAGCAACTTTTCGGTTGACCACTTTGACCAGAATTCCTCTTCCAAAGGTGATAAATGGATCAAAACTACGGCCCTATCAACAAGCATCTAATCCACACTGAAACGTTTCGCGGTTGGCCGCATCTTTTGGCGTTCTCTTTTCTTTTATTTTCTTTTTTTTTCTTTTTGGCGTGCTTAATAAAATAAGTCTGTAAATATCCGCGTTTTGATACCTAATTATGTCCATAGTCGCCCTACCCTTTCGAGTTACTCACGCATGCACACCGAAGTTAAGAATTATCATCTCAATACCGCGCAATGATTAGTCATTCTTGATTGCTCTCCACTGCAACGCATCTACTTAACCTTTTCTGTTTCACCGAAAATCGCCATTGTGTTTGCGTGATTTGTGTTATTGTGCGTACCCTGTGCTCTGTGTACTTGTGATTGCTGTCTCTGTGTGCGCCTTGGAAGCTTTGGCTAACTATACCGCCTTCCGTGATGGACTCCCTGCCAACGTAGAAGAGTTCCTGCGCATTCGTGGGCTATCCAATTTCGCTGAACTGCCTTGGCATTCAGTGGAATCCCACCCCTTCTTTGCCCAGATCATCTCCCCCATCGCCAACACACCTGCCACCGAGCAGAGTTGGCCAATCACCTCCCTACCATCCCATACACTGATCACCTTCCAAACATTCGCTGAATCATTTCGACTCCCTTCGCAAGGTCGAGAAAATGGCCCGAACCTCCCCGTAGCAACAATGACCCAATTATTTCCTAGGTATTCGTCAAACGAATACGCGATCCTTTTTCGACCAGAACCTGAAAGATCAGCCCTCCAATTCTTAGTAGCTATTCTCAACCTACAAAAATGCACCTATGGAATATCACGTCCCTTCTACTCCGCCATAGACTTAGCCGCCCGAGAACCAGTAAATTTTGCGTCCTATTTCTTCCACCGCATTCACAAAGAATGCGTAGCAATCATCAAACAAGTAAACAAGGGAGGAATGTCAAGATCGAGACTCCCTCATATCATATCATTCCTGTTTCCGGGCATCCTTGCAGCACAACCACCACCCAGAGAGTGAAGCACAAGGATCAGCTGAAGCAAACAAAGATGATGACAAGGAAGAAGAAAAGCATGACGAAGAAACCTTCCACGACACCACCACATCGATGCAGCATGAATCCTCCGTGTAGTCATCTTCACAAGGGCAACAAGAACAGGAGGATCACACAAAAACCGACACAAGCTTGTCAGAAGAGGCATCATAGCAACAATCGGAGCCGGAAAAACAAACATATGAAGAACAGGTAGCTAAGGATATTTTCGATGAACTGCTCAGAGCAGTAGAATCCACCATTGTTGAGACCGTCGACACTGAACAACAAAACGTAGATAAGGTAACGCAATCTCATACTGTCCTTCCCACTCCCCCACCGAAGCCGCCACTCGACCCCATTATCCCTATCCAACCCATCCAACCTAACAAACCCACTGACTCTTCATCCTCATCCCCCAACTACTCTCCACTGAACTCCCAGCAACTGCTCACCGCCTCCTCATCCCAACCACGACCTCAGCTGCCACTTCCTTCAATCCCTACAATCTCTGAACTTGCAAACATGGGCCAATTGTTAATACAATTATCACAGCAATTGCCAATCCAAATGAGAGAAGTCATCGATAATATTCGGAATGAGTTACAACACAAGGTGGACATCCTAGAAGCAGATATCACGCCTCTGCAAGAAGAAATAGATGCGGTCAAAGCAGAAAACCATCAGCTGCATGCCCGAATTACCCATCTCCAAGCTTGCAGAACAACAAAAAATTGCCGATCAAAGAGATACCGCACTGGCACATCTCAACCAAAAGGACAAGTTACTAAGCGAAGCACAGGCCGAAATCAATCAGTTGAAGTTAGATCTACAAGATAAAGAAGACGCCATAGTAGCCCTAGGTAATCTATTAGAAGAGACCAGAGTTCAACTCGATGAAGTGGTACAGAAAGGCCAAGAACAGCAATGAAGACAGCGGAAGAACTACAAAGATACAAAGATCAATTAGCAGATGTAAATAACATGCTCAAATGGTATTTGTCAAAAGAAGCTCAAACACAAAAGGTAATAACATATCTACGCAGAGAAAGGGACGCATACTCCAGAACGATCCAGTCCCAGAATCAAGAGATCGAGAGACGGGAAAATCAATTCGACTATCAAAAAGAAAGAGTAAACAGGATGGAAAAGCAGGTTGCAGACATGAAGACATCCAGAGATGCGGCTTTGTACAACGAATTCTACCTACAAGAAGCTTTTCTGCAAACACAAGCAGAGATTTTGCTCACCGAAGCCATAGCCTTAAGTTCTGTAAGAATAGATGCACAGTTAATAGAACCGGATACACTCAAAAAATTGTTAGAAACACTAAAGAAAAAGATCCCCCTCACCTTTAGATTAGCTAGAAATATGTACTTAGAAGGCATTATAGATGAGTAGTAGTTTTGTAAAACCTGCGGGTTCGAGTCCACCGTGCGTGCCAGAGTGTTAGCGGCCGCCGGATTGGAAATGTATAACTGAAATCTTGTTTCACATGTGCAAAAGGTTGTTAGGCAGACACGTTGTATTCTTTTATAAGCAATGAAAAGAGATGCTCAGTGACGTTCGAGAGATCACCAGACTGTCTGTCTGGGTGATTTGTCTATAGCGTTACTATGTGTCGAGTTGATTAATTCAGAGTATCTTGTCTAATTTCTGAGTACTCTGTGTGTATCTGTGCTTCATCTTGTCTGTATCTGTTGGTATCCATTGCGGTTGTGACTATCTGTTGGTTCGCGTATCGTGTTGTCTCTTTTCTTGAAATGTTCTGCAAGTGTGTGGCGAAGTCTATGCAGTTGTGGTAGCGCTTCTGATATCCGAGTTGTATTAAGTTGTCTTAGTATCGAGGTCCAGGTTCATACGGCAAAGCTTAAGCTACAGTAGGATTTCTTGGGTTGCGTACTGAACCTTCAGTACGGTGTATCTGAACACTTGGACTTGGATTCTCTATGTCTTCGAACATTGGTAGGATTGTGGTACCCATTCGGTAAAGGTTGACGATTACTCTTGTTCTGGATTTTCACTAAGTTATGTGCAGATGCAACATAGCATCTTAGCGTATTCGGTACACGTGGTTGAGTTAAACTGTGAACTGTAATATCTAAGTACAACAAATTCTTGATAGAGCTCTCAGCATCAGAATATTGCTGTGTATAAGTGGTTAGTTTGGGAACTAAGTATAGGGCCTCTATCTAACAGACCCCTTCCACTCCCAAGAACCCAAGAATCGCTTAAACGCACTTCTGACAGATAGAATAACAGCGTTTAATAGTATGTGTATATGTATATGTATGTGTATACGTATATGTATGTGTATATGTATATGTATATGTATATGTATATGTATATGTATATGTATATGTATATGTATATGTATATGTATATGTATATGTATATGTATATGTATATGTATATGTATATGTATATGTATATGTATATGTATATGTATATGTATATGTATATGTATATGTATATGTATATGTATATGTATATGTATATGTATATGTATATGTATATGTATATGTATATGTATATGTATATGTATATGTATATGTATATGTATATGTATATGTATATGTATATGTATATGTATATGTATATGTATATGTATATGTATATGTATATGTATATGTATATGTATATGTATATGTATATGTATATGTATATGTATATGTATATGTATATGTATATGTATATGTATATGTATATGTATATGTATACGTATATGTATACGTATATGTATACGTATATGTATATGTATACGTATATGTATATGTATATGTATATGTATATGTATATGCATATGTATATGTATATGTATATGTATATGTATATGTATATGTATATGTATACGTATATGTATATGCATATGTATATGTATACGTATATGTATATGCATATGTATATGTATACGTATACGTATATGTATATGCATATGTATATGTATACGTATACGTATATGTATATGTATATGTATATGTATATGTATATGTATATGTATATGTATATGTATATGTATATGTATATGTATATGTATATGTATATGTATATGTATATGTATATGTATATGTATATGTATATGTATATGTATATGTATATGTATATGTATATGTATATGTATATGTATATGTATATGTATATGTATATGTATATGTATATGTATATGTATATGTATATGTATATGTATATGTATATGTATATGTATATGTATATGGATATGGATATGGATATGGATATGGATATGGATATGGATATGGATATGGATATGGATATGGATATGGATATGGATATGGATATGGATATGGATATGGATATGGATATGGATATGGATATGGATATGGATATGGATATGGATATGGATATGGATATGGATATGGATATGGATATGGATATGGATATGGATATGGATATGGATATGATATGTATATGTATATGTATATGTATATGTATATGTATATGTATATGTATATGTATATGTATATGTATATGTATATGTATATGTATATGTATATGTATATGTATATGTATATGTATAGTATATGTATATGTATATGTATATGTATATGTATATGTATATGTATATGTATATGTATATGTATATGTATATGTATATGTATATGTATATGTATATGTATATGTATATGTATATGTATATGTATATGTATATGTATATGTATATGTATATGTATATGTATATGTATA
>CM035426.1:140746694-140774194 GCA_020310875.1 Ceratopteris richardii | reverse complement strand
CTACTTATCTTTGTGCATTGTCTAGTAATACATTCAATATTGTGTGTTGTGCTCCAAGCTTCTTCTTCTTCCTTGTGTTGTCCGTGTGCTTTTGCAGATGTCGAACACCAACAATTAGTATCAGAGCAGGTTGCCGCTTCATGTAGGGCATCAACGACACCTCTCCGATTGCAGTCTCGAAATCGCATGAATGTTGGTTGGCATACTCAACGTGTTTTCGAGATCAAGACAGCTTCACTATGTGTGTCGAAATTGCAATCTGAGCTCGTTTCGACCTCTGAATGCACTATCGCAGCGCTTGTGCAGGCTATTTCATCTTTTTGTGCCAAAGGTATATATCAGTTTCGGTTCGCAAGTATAGGTGTCTCGAAGTCTGCTACAGGTTTAGCAGAATTCGTCTGGGCAGTTCTGTTCAACTTTTTGAGATAGATTTAGTTTTTTGCATCAAGGTATTTTAATCACCAACCATGGTTGAAAGTAGTGATGTATTTTGTATGTTGGCTGTTGAGGATAAGTTGGATGGTACCAACTACCCATTGTGGGCTTATATGATGCGATATGTATTGGTTGCAAAAGGACTGTGGAACATTGTGTAGGGTGTTGAATGATTCTGCACAATCGAAGAGGGAAGAAAAAGATGAAAAGAAACCAGAAAAGCAAAAATTATTCTGCAAGTATTGTAAAGGAAACGATCATATCATAAAGAACTGTCCAAAATCAGTTTCTAAAGAGGCAAAGAAGAAAGAGGTTGGAATGGTTGTTGCAGAGGCCTCTACACCAAAAACAGAGTCTACTAATCTTGTGCAGGAAGAAGAATGGGTGTTTACTACTAATTGCAGTTTTGACCCATCTTCTCATGAGTAGTGCATGTCTGCAGTAGACATGTTTGGTACTTTGACAGTGGGTGACCAAACATATTACCTCGCAGTGCAGTTTCTTCTCTTCACTCGAGTTTGCCCCTATAGGGAATACTGTTACATGCGCCAACAACTCCACTTATCCTATTATGGGAGTTGGTAAGATCATTTTCACTATTGTTGATGATAGTTCTTTCACTTTGTCAGATGCTTTGTTTGTGCCAGGGATCAAGAAAAATTTGTTATCAGTTTCTGCATTGGCCAAGATTGGCTTGGTGGTGAAATTTGTTGATGATAGATGTATAGTTCATGATTTTTCAAATGGCGACGTGATTATTGCTTCTAGCATTTTATGTCGTGGGTTGTATAAGCTCATAGACTATGAACGATCTGTAAATGATTCGGCATGTGCAGTACATGATTCTAAGGCTATGTGAGATGCAAAGCTTTGGCATGCACGCGTTGGTCATCTAAATTTTGCTAGTTTGCTACACTTGTAGAAATCTGACATGATGTTCTTGCCCAAACTTGAGGCACCTGGAAAACATGTTTGTGAAGGCTGTATTTTGGGAAAAATATAGCATTCCTCCTTTCCAAAAGATGGTTCACTTTGGGCTACTCAGAAATTGTAGCTTGTACATAGTGATGTTTATGGTCCTATGCAGACACCTTCTTTTGGAAATCATCTTTACTTTGTGAATTTCATCGATGATATTTTCCACGCATGCATGGGTATATCCATTGAAGGCAAAGTCTGAAGTGTTCATGTGATTCAAACAGTTTTATGTTTTTGCTGAAAATCTGTCAGCATGTAAAATGGGAACCCTCCATCCTAATCGAGGGGGGGGGGATATATGTCTTCTGATTTTAATGCATTTTTGGTTGAACATGGGATAAAATACCAGTGTACAATGCCGTATACACCAGATTGGATTTGCTGAACGAAAGAATAGGTCACCCATGCAGATGGCGAGGTGTATGGTCAAGAGTCAAGCTTTACCACATAGTTTCTCGCTTGAGGCTGTCATGTGTGCAACATATGTACTTAACAGGTGTCCCACTAAAGCACTGCAGTCTATCACTCCATATGAGGCTTGGCATGATCGCAAGCAATTTTTTGCTCATCTGTGTGTTTTTTGTTGTCTAGCATATGCATTAATGCTTGAAAAACATCGCAAAAAATTGGATGACAAGGCACTAAAATGTATTTTTGTTGGGTACAATTCTGAAAGTAAAGGCTATCATCTGTATCATCCACGAACTAAACGTATTCTGGTTAGCGATGATGTTGTTTTTGTGGAAGATGCTATTCAGCCATTGCTTTCATCTACTAAGGAGACATCTGTTAGCTCCAAAAGAAATGTATGATACTTTGTTGCCTCTTTTTACAGGTGGAAAGTCTAGTGCTCGTCCCAATGAGGCAACTTCTCAGCCTTTGCCAGTCTCATGTGATGATGCAGATCATTCCATTTCTTATGCAGAATTACATGATGCACTTGTTGATGAGAGAGCTAATATTGAGCAGGTAAAAACTATGCCAAAATGGTTGGTGCATACTTTGCATGACAACAAATTAGATGCACCTCTGTCATATCGTACTCGATCAGACTCTCATAGTGCCTCTTTTCATCAAATTGCTATGCTATGGGTACATCTAGTCTCTATGATGAGACTAAGCCTGTTTCGATTGGTGAAGCACAAAATTCAGAAAATTGGATGGCTGCTATGCAATATGAATATGATGCTATAATGAAGAATGAATGTGACTTCCCTCCTGGCAATAGTGTTGGTGCAGACCAATCACCAATTGAATGTTTGAAGACTAAAGAATGAAGGATGAGATCAATTCTTGAAGCTTGGAAGGAAGACACATTCAGAATATGTGAGGAATGTACACATATGTACATAGTTCACTTAGATCTTTGATTAGTCATAGACTTGTACAAATTTATCTATAAATACCATGAAAATGTCGAGGCGTGATATGAGAGCATATGTGAGAATAGATGGAAGTCCAGAATGAGGAAGATAGATGTCATGAGACATGTGAAAAATTAGTTGAGTTTCCTCTCATCACTCAACTGTAATTTTTCTGAGTTAATGAAGAAATATTGCGCCCGATCTTTTCGTGTCTGCTCCGTTTGTGTTTGATCAATTGAGAAATCCTTTTGAGGATATCTAAGTTGTTAGTCAATGAGTCTGTGACCTGAGTTTCAGAGTCTAATTGCAAACAGGCTAGGAGAATTGTAAGTAGGAACATTCATATGTGTTGAATGTTTACAGTTCTCTGAAACAGGCGCAAATTTTGAGTTTAATCTTTTGGTCAGATCTCACTCCATAGTTTAAAGTTTTGTGCAAGTAAGCACTTAATCTTTAAGTTAGAAGATGATCTACTCGTGGCTAGAAGCATTTGCTTAAACGGGTTTTGTACTGAGAGAATTGAAGTTAAGAAGTTAGGGGTGTCTAAATCGACTTCTCAGAAGTACAGATTCAGACATAGGTAACTTGTGAAGTTGATTTCTCAAGTTATACTAAACCTTTTGAAGAACTTTAACTTGGAGGAGGTGCGCAATCTCTAGGCGACACTCCATACAAAATTTCATCAAAAACTTTACACGTTTGATAGGTCAATGTGAAGAAATAGTGCAGCAGACTTTCTGTGTTTCATCTACTTCACAGAATTTGTCAATTTTTGATAATTTGGAGCTTGGACCTCTAATTTAGTGAAGGTTTTGACTTACTCTTGATATAGAGGTGTTCTAGATTCAAGAGTAGGTTATTCTTTTGGAGATTAACACTCTCCATCAGTGGTATCAGAGCAGGAGATATCAAATCAAGGAAAGGAAGGTCCCGACTGCTGCAGATTCAAGAAATTCAACAATTGAAGAACTAAAAGGTGAAAGTTTGAAGGCAAAGCAAGAGGAGGAGATCATACGACATCAAGAAAGGCAAAAGGAGTCTAATTCGAAGTAAAGGTACATATATTGTTCATAAAGTTTGAAGATTTCAATACACAGGTAGACACAAGATGGGAGATTCTCTACAGATAGAGAAATTGGATAGGGAAAACTATCCTGCATGGTCAATGAGGATGGAAGCTCATCTTATGAGCAAAGATTTAATTGCTTACATCACAGGAGAAGAAGAGAAGCCACAGTTCAGAGATCCTAGTGTTCCAACTAGGGAAGAATTGGCAGATCTGAAAAGTTGGATGAAGAAAGATGCTCAAGCTAGGAGCATTATCTATATGGGAGTCAATGATTACTTGTTACCTCATATTAGAGGTCTTGAAAGTGCAACTGACATATGGAATGCTTTGGAGGAGCATTTCCAGAACACTACAAAGTCAAGGAAGGCATCCTTATGGGCAGAGTTTACTACCTTCAAGAAGAAGGCCTCTCAATCCATTTCAGACTATGTGACAAGAATGAAAGACATTGCAGATGCATTAGGAGCTGTTGATGAGGACATTGAGGAGGATAAATTGGTAAGGCAAATCCTTACAGGGTTGAGAGGTGATGACAAATGGAAGCCATTTATTTTGTCTACAGAGTTATCACTTGACCATTTCACTCCTGATTTAAATCAATTGCTAGGTCATATGCTAACATTTGAGCAGGATGTTAAAGGAGATTGTGACAAGAGTGCAGGTCATGCAATGTACTCAAAGGACAAGAAGAAGAATAGCAAAGGAAAACAACAAGCAGGTGAAGATGAAGGAACAACTACTCAAGCCAACTTCCTAAGAGGAAGAGGAGGTGGCAAAGGTAGAGGAAGAGGCAGGAACAACAAAGATGGAGGCAAAGCTTGCTGGATTTGTGGTAAGACAAATCACTTAGCTAATGATTGTTGGCATAATAATCAGAATAATGGTGGATACAATCAAAATTATAATTCAAGAGGAAGAGGTGGCAGAAATCAAAGAGGTAATTACAGAGGTAGAGGTGGAAGGAATTACTTTGGAAGAAATGCAGGTAGAGGATTCCAAAGTCAACAATACAACAACACCTACTACAATTATGCTTCAGATCAAAAGGAAGATTCAACATTGATAATGAATGCAACTTGTGAAAGGAAGAATGAAGATCAAAGAGTTTTCTACATTGACTCAGGGTGTAGCAATCACCTGAGTGGTAACATATCCTTGATGACTGATTTGGAGAGTAAAGTTTTTAATCATGTTGTTCAAACAGGTGACAACACAAAGCACAATGTGAAGTCAATTGGATCAGTGAAGGCCAAGGATGGAAGCACCTTATTGAGTAAGGTCTTGTATGTTCCTACAATCCCTAAGAATTTGATAAGTGTAGGACAAATTGTTGAAAAGGGATATGAAGTAAGGTTCACTAATGATGGAGTATTTGTGGAAGACCCTAGCCAAGGGTATAAACAGATTGTTTCAGGAAAAAAAGAAGGAAGATTATTTACATTAAAGATTCAAGGCAACATTGGTCATGCTATGTTCACATATGGAGGACATAAGATCTCTGAGTTAGATCTTTGGCACAAGAGACTTGGACATTTCAATGAAAGAGGTATTAAAGATATGGTTAACAATGGTTCAGTGCTTGGATTGCCTAATGTTGCAGGTCAACATATGACATACAAATGTGAGGCATGTCAATTAGGTAAGGCTCATAAACATTCCTATTCCAAGCATGGTTTTATGTGCTCAGAGAAGCTTGAGTTGGTACACACAGATGTGTGGGGACCATCAAAAGATTTCAGTATAAATGGATCAAGGTATTATGTGATTTATGTTGATGATGCTACTAGATGGATCACTATCTATGTGATCAAAGATAAGTCAGAAGTGTTTAATACATTTAAACACTATCATGCATATGCAGAAAGAATTACAGGTCATAAGTTGAAAAGACTAAGGTCAGATGGAGGGGGAGAGTATTTCTCAAATGAGTTCAGTGATTACTTATGGAATGCAGGTATAAAAAGGGAAGTTACTTGCAGGTACTCTCCTCAACAAAATGGTGTTGCAGAAAGGAGAAATAGAACTCTTGTTGAGTTTGCAAGATCCATGATGAAGGAGAAAAATTGCCCTAATTATTTGTGGGCTGAGGCTGTAAATACAGCCACTTATTTGGTCAATAGATTACCATGTAAAGCCTTGCAGGGTATGACACCATATGAGGCTTGGTGGGGTAAGAGACCTACCTTGGATCATTGCAGAGTTTTTGGGTGTGTGGCATATGCATATGTGCCATCACAATTAAGACACAAATTGGAACCCAAAGCTGAAAAGTATGTTTTCATTGGCTATGATGACAAGCAGATGGGCTATAGATTGTGGAGTCCATCAACAAAACAATTTATGGTTTCTAAAGATGTTACATTTGATGAGCAAAGCACTTGGTATGCAGGTACAATCAATATCAATACAGGTGATGAAGAAGAAGTGAGTCAAAGAAAAGGTAAATCAAAAGTTCAGATATTTGATGAGCAAGAGAATAATGAAGTGCAGGTTGAAGTGGAAGAAGCCCCAAGATTTGATCCTGAACATGAAGAACCAGAAACCTCAAGAAGTGGAGAGCTTAGGAGGTCTACAAGGAATAGGTGGCAACCTACAAGGTATAGTTATGATACTTCATTTCTAGCCACAAAAGATTATGCTTATATGGTGAATACAGATGAAGACCCTTCTACATATGAAGAGGCAAAAGGTAAGGAAAAATGGGAGAAAGCTATGCAGGAAGAATATGATGCACTATTGGAGAATCAAACATGGGATTTGGTTCCTAAACCAAATAGTCAGAAAATCATTGGATGCAAGTGGGTCTACAAGACCAAGAGATTTGCAGATGGAAGAGTGTCTAGATACAAAGCTAGACTTGTTGTCAAAGGGTTTGCTCAGACTTATGGTGTTGACTATGATGAGACTTATAGTCCTGTGGCAAAGATGACAACCATAAGGACACTTATTGCTATTGCTGCATGTAAAGGTTGGAAGCTATGTCAACTTGATGTGAAGAATGCTTTTTTGAATGGTTATATTTCAGATGATGTATTCATGGAGCAACCTCAAGGGTTCAGAGATAAAAGGTATCCAGATCATGTGTGTAAGCTCAAGAGAGCTTTGTATGGCTTGAAGCAGGCCCCAAGGGCATGGAACTATAGACTTGTGAAGTTCCTAAAGGAACTTGGATTTCAGGTGTCTAAAGCAGATAGTAGCTTGCTTGTCAAAGCAAGTGATAATGGTTTCATATACATGTGCATATATGTTGATGATATAATCCTTACAGGTACAGATGAAGAAGGAATACAAAGGCTCAAGAGGCAAATGGAAAAAGAGTTCAAGATAAGTGACTTGGGAGACTTGTCATACTTCTTGGGCATGGAGATTACATATACTCAACATGGAGTATTTGTGACCCAAGAAAGGTATTTGAAGAACTTGTTAATCAAGTTTAAAATGGATGATTGCAGGGTAGCATCTACACCAATGGAGGTGAATCACAAATTGAGTAAGTATGGAGGTGAAGAATTTAAGGACATGAGACAATATCAGAGTTTGGTTGGTAGCCTTATCTATGCTACTTTAACTAGACCTGATTTATCATATGCAGTAGGGGTTTTGTCTCAATTCATGCATTGTCCTAGAAAAGAGCATTGGATTGCAGGTCAAAGAGTGTTGAGGTACATTAAGGGTACACTCAATGAAGGTTTGTATTATGGGTTTACCTCAGATACAAATATCAAAATTTATAGTGATGCAGATTGGGCAGGTAACTCAGATGACAGAAGGTCAACCTTTGGATATATGTGTTATGTGGGAGATAAACTTATCTCATGGTGTTCCAAGAAGCAACATACAGTTGCTTTATCTTCTACAGAAGCAGAATATAAAGGCATGGTTGAAGCTGCAAAGGAAGTAATTTGGGTCAAGACATTGATGAAGAGTTTTGATATTGTGCATGGGATACCAATTATATATGGAGATAACATGAGTTCATTGTATTTAGCTGCTAATCCTGTTTTTCATGCCAGGACCAAACATATTGAGATACAGTATCACTTTCTAAGAGAGAAGGTGATGGATAAGGAGATTGAAGTCATACATACTTCAACAAAAGATCAGATAGCTGATATGCTTACAAAGAGCTTGGATGGACCAAAGCTACAGAAGTTTAAAGACATGGCAGGTATAAAGAAGAAATGAGAAACCTCAATTGATGATTGAGGGGGAGCTGTTGGTGCAGACCAATCACCAATTGAATGTTTGAAGACTAAAGAATGAAGGATGAGATCAATTCTTGAAGCTTGGAAGGAAGACACATTCAGAATATGTGAGGAATGTACACATATGTACATAGTTCACTTAGATCTTTGATTAGTCATAGACTTGTACAAATTTATCTATAAATACCATGAAAATGTCGAGGCGTGATATGAGAGCATATGTGAGAATAGATGGAAGTCCAGAATGAGGAAGATAGATGTCATGAGACATGTGAAAAATTAGTTGAGTTTCCTCTCATCACTCAACTGTAATTTTTCTGAGTTAATGAAGAAATATTGCGCCCGATCTTTTCGTGTCTGCTCCGTTTGTGTTTGATCAATTGAGAAATCCTTTTGAGGATATCTAAGTTGTTAGTCAATGAGTCTGTGACCTGAGTTTCAGAGTCTAATTGCAAACAGGCTAGGAGAATTGTAAGTAGGAACATTCATATGTGTTGAATGTTTACAGTTCTCTGAAACAGGCGCAAATTTTGAGTTTAATCTTTTGGTCAGATCTCACTCCATAGTTTAAAGTTTTGTGCAAGTAAGCACTTAATCTTTAAGTTAGAAGATGATCTACTCGTGGCTAGAAGCATTTGCTTAAACGGGTTTTGTACTGAGAGAATTGAAGTTAAGAAGTTAGGGGTGTCTAAATCGACTTCTCAGAAGTACAGATTCAGACATAGGTAACTTGTGAAGTTGATTTCTCAAGTTATACTAAACCTTTTGAAGAACTTTAACTTGGAGGAGGTGCGCAATCTCTAGGCGACACTCCATACAAAATTTCATCAAAAACTTTACACGTTTGATAGGTCAATGTGAAGAAATAGTGCAGCAGACTTTCTGTGTTTCATCTACTTCACAGAATTTGTCAATTTTTGATAATTTGGAGCTTGGACCTCTAATTTAGTGAAGGTTTTGACTTACTCTTGATATAGAGGTGTTCTAGATTCAAGAGTAGGTTATTCTTTTGGAGATTAACACTCTCCATCAAATAGGACCATTGGCAAAAAGTGGGTATACAAGCTGAAGTGTAAACCTGATGGTACAGTTGACAGGTATAAGGCTAGGTTTGTTGCAAAGGGTTATGCATAGGAAAGAGGCATTGATTTTGATGAAAACTTTGCACTTGTCGAATGACTACTATTCATAGCATTTGTCCACTTGCAGCTCATCATGGTTGGAATGTACATCAGTTGGACATTAAAACTGCATTTCTGAATGGTGACTTGCATGAAGAAGTGTATGTTTTTCAGCCTCGTGGCTTTGTGCAGAAAGGGCATGAGAACCAGGTGTGCAGGTTAAAGAAGGCATTATATGGTTTAAAGCAAGCACCATGTGCTTGGTATGAAAAGATACATACCTATCTGATTGCACATGGTTTTGAGAATAGTCCAACTGAAAGCACCTTATATGTTAAGCATGCTAATGATGTACTTCTGATCATTGTGGTTTATGTTGATCACATGTTGTTCACTGGTCCTCATGAGAGGCATATTGCTGATTTTAAGGCTGATTTTCATGCCTCATTTGAGATGTCTGATTTGGGGCATTTGCATCACTATTTGGGCATTCAGTTTATGAGCGTTGATGGTGGAATGGCTTTGTATCAAACAAAATGTATTGACACATTATTGCAGCATTTTGACCTTGAAGACTTTAAACCTATTGCCACTCCTATGGAAACAGGTTTACGACTGAGTCTTCGTGATGCTAAAGATGCATTTGATGATGTTCTCTATCAGCACGCTATTGGATGCTTGATTTACTTATGCATTACTCGACCAGATATTTAGTTTGTTGTCTCACAGATGAGAAGGTTTATGCATTGCCCAGGATTCAAGCATTGGCAGGCGATTAAGCACATCTTTCGCTACTTGAATGGTACCCGATAACTTGGTTTGTATTATCCCAAGGGGGGATCACTACCACCAGATTTGCATGCTTTTTCTGACTCTGATTGGGCTAGTTACTAAGACACTCATGTGTCCACCAGTGGCTTTTGCTTCATGCCTGGTAGCTCATGTATATCTTGGTTGAGCAAGAAGCAGCCTACTGTGGCCACTTCAAGTTGTGAGGCTGGGTATCGGGCAGCTTTCACAGCGACTGTTGTGGCTCAGACGCCTTATGGCTGATTTGGGTGTTGGTCAGTCTTCTGCCACCACCATCTTCACTAACAGTCAGAGTGCATTGGCAGTTGCAAGGAACCCTGTGTTCCATGATCGCACTAAGCACATTGAGGTGCATTATCATTATGTCAGGGAGAGGTTCTTTGCTGGGGAGATCAGCTTGGCATATATGCCCACACAGGAGACCATTGCAAACCTTTTCACGAAGGCTCTACCTAGGGAGAAGTTTTAAGCTTTCCGCAAAGCTTTGGGCTTACTTCCATTTGTGGATTGATTCCACATAGCTTGGCACTTATAGATGAGTGTCAGCTCCTTGTTCCCAGCATCACTCCCAGGGGGGATTTGTTGATATATTTAGGTGGTGATGTGTGTGAACACACTAGGACCACCGGGGCACTTTTTCCCTCTTTAGGAGGTTTTTTCCCCTCGGCTTGTATATACGCATATTGCCCTAATGGGCTACTTATCTTTGTACATTCTCTAGTAACACATTTAGTATTGTGTGTTATGCTCCAAGCTTCTTCTTCTTCCTTGTGTTGTGTGCATGCTTCTGCAGACGTCTAACTCCAACATATGTATATGTATATGTATATGTATATGTATATGTATATGTATATGTATATGTATATGTATATGTATATGTATATGTATATGTATATGTGTATGTGTATGTGTATGTGTATGTGTATGTGTATGTGTATGTGTATGTATATGTATATGTATATGTATATGTATATGTATATGTATATGTATATGTATATGTATATGTATACATATACATATACATATACACAACATCAATATCAAGGTCTATTTGATTACCAAACTTTAATTGAGTGTGATCATAATGCTCTACATGAACATCCATATAGTGCTCCAAATGAGCATCCCATTGATCATCCAAAGTATGATCGAGATGAGCATCCATTTGATTATCCAACCGATGTTGTACATAAACATCATGAGCATTCAAAGCATGCTCTACATAATAAACATCATGAGCATCCAAAGCATGCTTTATATAAGCATCTATCTAAGCATTTGAATCGTGCCATACATGTGCATCAAAAATGTTAATACGCGTAGTTGTAGGTGGACAAAATGACACATAAAGAGTTGACATTGCACAAAGGGTTGAACTCCCACTGCATGGAAACTATCTCTGGCATGGATAGCCTACATTGGATACTTGTCCCCAATGCTAACACCTCTAAAAAGTAGAAGTTGTTCCAAATCAAACTAGAAATGATTCTCACCAAGGAATGCATAACATCTTCTCTCTTTTAACTACTGAAATCAAGCTCGTAGGGATTGAAAGAACATAACATACATTGATGAGTGTAAATGATGTTGCACTATGTAACAAAGGGCATACATCTCTTGCACCCTCAATGTCATCTGGCATACCATTAGACATGTGCAAACATCCACAACTCTTATCTAAGAATCGACAAAACCACGCATGAATTAGAGTAACATGAAAAGTGGCTATTAATCAACCAAGTCATATGTGTGCTATCCAATGAACAAGGAATCTTGAGATGAATCATAAGAGGAAGTAATAACTCCAAGAAACATTTCATGAAAAGTATAAAATATATGGAAAATATTTATGTTACTCTTCATTAGAAGAAATATAGAACTTTAGACTAGGCCTCTTCAGCCTTAATCTTTTCATTTTATGCACCTCTTCACTATCAAGAGGGAGCCCAACTTTTGGGTAGATGAGAAAATGATGGAGCATGTACTGCGCCACTTTAATCCTATATGCTAAGGCTTGAAAGGCTTATGAAAACCTCTCACAAGTATGTGTAGCTCCCCGAAAATACCATATCCATGGCCATGAGAGGATCTTGCACAACTTAGGAAGCTCTCTCACGGAACAATCCAAAAAAAGTACTCCCTTCTCAATGAAAATTCGTTGAAATAACAGGGAAAACTATCCTCTCTTCTTGCGTGAGTGTCAGAGAGAGAGAGAGGGAGAGAGAAGAAATCTCATGTATAGAGCTCCCATGATTTGTGGAGACAAGGGGAGGGAATGCGCTTTTTCCTAGGTGATCCTGAAAGTGCATCATATGTGGGATATATGAACTACCAGTTGTGAGTTCTATGAAAGGCGAATAAGGGAAATGGAGGTAGGAAAACAGTTACTCCCATTATCTGGTGATACTCGATCATAAAAATGTAGCTACTCTATACAAGTGGACAAAATGTACCTATTTCTTTCCTTCCACTTTATAGTTTATGTGCTAAATTTTGATCCTCTAGATTCTTTAAAATAGCCAATTTACTCAAAAGATTTGAAAAAAATCCCATTGGGCTATAGATTGCCCCTAATATTTTCCCTAACTCACATATAGAATCCAAAAGCTTCAATCAGATAGTGGAGTTGGCCGATGCATTCATACCATCCATATGTGGTAGGGCATGTTGTGAAGCCTCTATGCATCTCTATGAACAAACATGTATAACCTTGCATGAACCAATGTATGCCACATATGATCTTTCCACTTGGGAAAGTGTCATCAAATGGAGAGGGCATCATGCTTGTAATTCAATAAAAAAACAAACAAACCACAAGTCATTACTCCATCAATAAGATCACACATGCATCCATATACATAACGCATATCACAAATATCTCAATGAAGACAAAACCAGGTGAAACACCTCTCACATGAGCATGCATCTAGCATGCAGATAAAACCATGAGCATAAAATTGCTCACCAAGTCTCTAGAATGACCACAAGAAAATATCAAGAATCCTAGAAAATACAAAAAAAATATACCCTATAAATTGAGTGATGAAGAAAGATAATCAGTAACAAAAGAAGGATGAGTAACCTATCACCACATACCACTCATCCAAGAATAGATATTTTCCAAAAATGGAAATAAGGCATGTCATCATTATCATAAAACAATCAAGCGAATTTTTTCACCAAAGAAGTGCTATGAGGAAAGACTTGTAATAGATGTAGTTATGATGTCTTCAATTCTTACTAGTTAAAAGGTTGTAGAGCCACATGCATTTTAGCATTTGGTCCACATTGCCATTATGAGTTGCCACTACGTACTTTTTTGGATGTGCAACACAATCTCAAAATAAGTAATTTTTTTAGTAGTAGGATTAAACATGTCACCTCAACATAATTCTTTTTCTTTTAGCCTACACCTAAATGTTCTAATTACTCTTAGCTAGTGAAGCATTATCACTCTTTCATATGCTTTGTACATGCCAAAGACCTAAAAGAGTTCAAACTCAAATTTTGCATTTACTAAACTCCCTTTGTTCGATTCATGGATGACATCCATATTATACATGATCTCTCTTATGGTGAATATATCATCACTAAGCTACTTTTTAGTTGAGATTGAATGAAATACAATATAACAATATAAAATTTCAAACTCTTGCATCATTATTGGGATTTCAATTTGTCCAATGTAATGGGAATATTGCTTTGTGCCCACTAAAGTACATCAAAACATTGTTATGACATTTTGTGTATTGACAAATAGAAGCCCATTGATACCCATACAAAGACAAGATTACAATTACATTTTTGACGATGTTGGAAATGCATTTGATACATGTTCACTAGAAAACTCTCAAATGCACAGTTCACTTATGCACTACCCAAATTTTTTAGGATTACTTCATCATTTGAGTGTTTCTTGACATTTCAGGTTACTTTATTTCTAGTAGGGATCATTTCCAAAATTTGCATACTTTTCCATACTCCAATTTAGCAAGTAGTTATGACACTTGCATGTCCACTAGTGATTTCTACCTAATGTTTCAAAAATTATGCATATCACAACCCAGCAAGAAGCAACTATCATTGGCAACTTCTTGCCAAGTTGAGTATATTGACGTTTTTGCAAGTAAAGATGATTGTGTCTTGAGAGGACTCATGTTTGATTTGATTGTTGGCAAAGCATCTCGCATAAACATCATGAGCAAAGTCAAATGTTCCATGTTCAGACAGCAGATTGAGGGTACATGACCATTACTATATCAAGGAGACTCCAAACTGCATTAACTTGGTCATGTACTCGGTTGGCATTGCCAAATAAGAACTATCTAAATCATGAGTATCATGAAGCTTCCCATATACATTTGAGCTTGTTCAATTTGATCAATTGATAACAGCCCCTGTCACTTACGAAAAACCACTAATTGGGAGGGGTTATCTCCCATCAGCTTGCACATTTCTGAAGATCCCAAAAGGATTATTTTTGCATACTTTTGTATAGCACACACTATTCTGTTTTGATCCTTCATCTTACTCTCTGCATCATTACACCCATTCTCCAACAACTTTGGAACAATGCATATGATTTTTTATTTTTTTTTTTAAATACAGATTTGAATTGTCCTCTGAGTGGGACTTGAACCCAAGCACTCTGCCCCACATCAATTTTACCTTCACCATGAATCAGTTGGAGTCTTTGAATCCAGAGGTCTTTATTCACAAGGAACCAAATTCATGCTTCAATATCATCAAGATCGTCAACAAACAGTCAACTGTGTTTTCTCGCAAATAGATGACATCGTGCAATATTTTTTTCTTAACATAGAAAAGGTGGTTCGTCCTAACCTTGTGTACTTGCATCTAGAAAACATTGATGGGCTATTGGATATACAAGTTAGACACAATGCTTCAGTATTTTTCAGCTCCGTATATCGTTATGTTCTAATCTCCGTATATCGTTAAGACTAAAGCGAAGCAGCTATTAGTCTTGTTATTACTTCACTTTGTTGTAGTAGGATTTAACGAGGTGGACAAGTTTTGGTTACGGAAAGTTTGGGACACAAAGTGAGGCAAACGGCTTCAGAACTGGTTCCTTTTAATCCCGTTGCATTTGCTTCTTGCCCTTTCATACTGCTTCCTACTCCTTTGATACACCATAAACTACACAAGTCCTACTGTTCGTGACACAGAGAAAGGGTCGAAAGAGATTCATCACCAGCTTGGCACTTCTAATGGGGATCACATCATACTTTGCATGCACTCATTATCAGATATCATTAGACTTATAGAAGCATCTTCGGTTCATCCACCTCTCCAAGGGAGAAAATAAATTCTTTTACCGTATCATTTGAATATCCCAAGCATTGGCATGATGTGTCACCTATGACCCCTCTGTTTATCTTACATGTTTCACACAATTATGGCGCCTCTGCACTATACTGAAGATACTACTTCTGTAGTATATAATGTATTGCATTACACTAACATCAACCACGTTTTGTGTAGATAAAAAGAGGGAGAAACAGAGGAAAATGAGGATAAGGAAGGGGGGTACATTGGATATTCAGCTCACATCGCGCTAGCACCTCCACGTTACAAAAGGAATCGAAATAGCTCACTGTCCAGCTGTTGAAAGTTACAGTTCACATGGTGGCAGCACATCCAGATTACATAAGAAATCAAAATGGCTCAGTGGTCTAGCACTGAAAATGTGTCGGGGCTCAAGACCTTGAAAGAGACTTTTGCAAGAGTTAGCAGCAGAACATAAAACATAAAATTGTTCAAAAGACTTCCAATTACAAAACTTTCAAGGTTCTTTTACATTTTTCACTGCTTATTAGCAACGGATATTTTCAGCCTGCAATATTCCTATCGCCCCTCGCCCCTTCCCAATCTATGGTTTCTGCCTGTTCTACACTTTCTGTACAACAGCTTTTCATCCTTGGACATCTTTGAATGGATACAACTCTGACCTATACATCAATAATAAGCATCTTCATGGGTATAAAAACTCGGCTGCAAAAATGGGCCTCGGCATCTGGCAATTAGTAAACTAACAACAATGGTGTGAAATCTCGTTACATTGAAGAGCCTTGGAGCATTTGACAAAGCCCTTAAGCTCAATCGTTCCATGAAATGCAAGCCACATCATCACGATAATGATCATCCGCAATCTCAAGTGATCTCTGGTGTAGCATACGGGTGACGTTTGACATCATCTCCCACTTTGAAATACGAGTCATCTATACATAGCTTTTCTAGAGCACCAAAATTTGCCCTTATGCCTGTAAAGGCCCCACCTATGCGAGCGCATGTGCTTGCTGGCCATCTACATCCTTGGTCGCTGTCGGAATCACAGTCCTCCCGGCATGGTCTTCGAATAAGGTCTGCAGATAAGTCAGTCTCAGGTACAACTGAGACCGACACTGCAAGATCCTCAAGGTTTGCCCCAACCGAACGAGCTGGACTTATGCCAGTAGCCTCTGGACTGCTTGATTCCTCACTTTCAGAGGAGCTTGTACGAAGAGTTATACCTGACTCCGAAAACCGAACCTTCCATCCAATCGCCTGCAGTGCTCGCTTAATGGCGGTGTTCTCCTTCTGAACCCGGGCCAAATTTGCAAGTGCAATCGACGACGTTTTCTTCTCTCCTTGAAGTTCCTGGCTCATTAACTTCAATTTAGAGCTCAACTCTTTCACCTTCACCTCAGCCCTCTCTTTTGCCTGTGTAATATGTATCAATAAAGAAAATTTTAGACCTCGAAGCTTCTCCTTCCACCATGTCATGCTCAGATAATATTAGAAGATTCATTGGATGGTCATCATTGTAAACAACAATTGTCAATCGATGATACAAAGTCTACATACTTTTTTGAATCCTGTATGCGACTGCACCAAATTCCGACATTGGTTTTCTAATTCGTCACCCTGTACCCAGCTGCTGCCATTACCCTTGATCTCAGATGGGCAGGCCCACCGCAAAAAATAGCTGGGCCATAGCACTGGAGCAAGAGCGGCGGCAGGGGGAAGTAAAGCTCCATCTTGATGATCTCGATCATAAAAGATGTTGAAGTGTTCATGTTCCTTTCCCTTTACATGGCGCTGCTTCTCTAGGTAAACCCACATGCATCCACAATACTCTGAAATTCCCGCTTGCGATCTCTCCTTCTCGCTAAAACAAAACATATAACACAGCATATGATTTACATCATCGACAACAAAAGGCCCAAAAGAGGATGTGTGCATATGCATGTGCGCACATAAAATCTCCAACCCAGCATGGAATGTGTGTCTGTGTGAGCCCAGGGCACGTCACTGCATGTGTGAAGAAGTGAGAGAGCGAGTGACTGAGAAGAGAGGGGGGAAAGAGAGAGAGAGAGAGAGAGAGAGAGAGAGAGACGCGGGTGGATGCGTGCAAATGCATGGCTGTCGGTGCGAGAGGACGCCGGCAAGCGTGCATATGCATATGTGCGTGCGTGCGTGCGTTAGCGCAGCATAAGCTCTCCAATACAGCATTCAATACCTGTTGCAAAGGAAATTGCCAAATCGTGAGGATAAAACACAGTCCAGAATCTCCACAAGGAACGCCTGCATAAAGTGCAGCTTTGAGCACTTGTTAGTGAAACGAAGACCCCCTGTCCTGAAAAGCAGTTTTTCTTATCCTACCGAAGAGAACTCAAAGGCACGAGGATATAGCCGTAGTAATTGCGCTACACAATCGATCCACTGTTTATAAAAAAGAAAGCTTATTAGCTGACACCTGTAACATGTCTCTTACATCATGATTCATGAATTCATTACACCGATCAATACTTGCAGAAATATTGGCGAGGAATTATTCGGAGACCCTGCTGCAGTGTGGGAAGATGTGGACCCAGAACCTTGAGTAAGACGACCAGGTGAAGATACACTCTGTGCGCTGCTCTGCCTGACAGTCTCTAAAGGATTGTTGCTGCTGTACGTAGGCATGCCCAGACGATCAGCAAATGGATGCCCAAATGCCAGCCAGTCCTTTTCAATCAGCGCCTGAAAAGCAGGAACAACAAAAAATAAAGCATAATAGAGAAGCCTAATCAGAAAGTCCCATTACTCTATTGTTTTCTCTTGATGACTTTCTAAAAATTCGTTACGGATATTGGGAAGCAGCAGTCAAAGAGAAACACAATTACGGAGATTGTTGGCGTGTGCGCGGGCGCACGCCGTGCGTGGTGTGTGTGTGGTGTGGTGGTGGTGGGTTTTTTTTGGCTTTTTTTTTTTTTTGGGGGGGGGGGGGGGGGGGGGGGGTGGTGGTGGTGGTGGTGTGTGTGTGTGCGCGCGCGCGTGTGAGAGTGTACATAAAGACATACATTTACCATATACTATAGGGCAGTTTTTTTTTTTCTGAAAAGTAAATTAACCAAGAACAGGAGCCAAGTATCTTGCTTGGCCACCAGGTAACTATACACAAGACCACCTAAGCTAGTCGACTGACTACGGCCATTGGACAACACCTATGAACGAGATCACCCATGGCCTCTCCAAATAATTATCTAGATATTTTCAAGCAACCATGTATGACAAATGAGCTATAAGCCCTATTTATAGACTCAAATGAGGAATTGGCCCCAGTTCACACTTGGCGACTTGGGCAAGCACTTGACTACAAGCACCCATCAGAATCTCCTTTTGATAACAGTTCCCCCCTGATTCTTTAATCCTCAGCAATTTCCTCTGTTATACCACAAATCCAATCCTTCGAGGACCTAATTGACTCCCAAGTCAAGATCAACTTAGGCGAGTGCCTCCATTGATGAGATACTCAAGATAGGAAGTCCTTTGGGACTTCCTCTCCCTCTCGCCCCAACCAAATCGGGCTATAGGGGGACATCACCCTTTCTACGGAGCACGGTGGCCTTGGGATTATCGACCCTGCTTTCCAGAGTAGAGCCATGCTAGTAAAGTTTGTCGGTCATGGCTAGCTTCCTCACCCGGAGCCTTGGAAGGCTTTTCTTCGTCAGAGACTTGGCATGTTTGCGCTCGCTATTGGTGGGCCGTGGTAGCTTGACCTCAGATGGATCTTTGCAGAGATGAGGCATACTAGGCTTTCGAGGCGGATTCAAGATCGTTTTGATTGCAATATTTTGAGATCTTGGGAGTAGTTGTGATCTGCTCTTATCCAACTTTCTCCCTCTTGTATTGAGGAGCACCTTTGCCACCCCCTGACCTAGAATCCTCTTCTTCGCACAAAGAGTATTCATGATTGGCTCCTGTCTTCATGTTTCCTGGGGTGAGTTTGACAGGGCTCCTAAGTGTAGTGTGGCCGACTAGCTCCGGTTCAAGGAGCTCACGGAGGTGAAGCAGCAAGACCGATGTATTGAGATGCGTGCGGTGTCTCAGATGATAAGAGATATTGAGGCCGCTATCTCAAGGGATTGGGAGACTCATACTCACTACTTCCCCCCTCCCCCCCTCGGACCGCATGGATAGGTGCTTTCACTAAGGCAGGTTTTGATTGCAGCCTAGGGTTTTACTTAGGGTGGGACTCTCTTCTTTGAGATTGGTAAGCAGGGTTGGATGATTAGCACGCCTGAGGAGTCCGAGATCATCCTCGACTTCACTTTTCAGCGGATTAGGGTGGTTGGCACTTGTGGTTGGGATTGGCATATTGATCCTGATCCAAAGGAGATTTTGACTCGTCGTGGTAGGCGTCTCTAGGTCTCGTAGGCCCGTTGTCCCGCCTTCCGTGGGATCCTCGAGACGGGTAGTCGCGCGATCCTTATGCCCCTCCCCAAAAAAACTATTTCCCTTTTTTCAGTATATTGCATGTTTGGGGCGGAGGATCATTCAATCGCATCGCCCAGCCATCCATGCCGACTCACGCTTGATAGCAGCATAGCCTTTCGGAGATTTCCCTCTCGTCCTTTTTGCACTGCATTTAGGGTAGCAAGAAGCCTTGTCTGACTATCCTTTTTCAGTGTTTAGTTGCCCACAAGGGCATTGTCGTGAGAAGGTGGTTGAGTTATGCGGGCTGTCCTTCGGATTGCACGGGCTATGGCTATCACACTGAGTCTACGTCAGTGTCTTTAGGGCTGCCAATTGACCAGCATATCTAGTTGTGGATCTTGACGCTTTTGACTTGGAGGGAAGGTCACCAAATCATCTCTTGGGGCGTGGTTGCTTGGGGCATGGTTGCTTGGGGCTCGCTTACTAGTATGGCCCTTTGTTATGAGGATTTGGCCGATGGTACTATTTTATCAATTCAAGATGGGTGGATCTCCACCACTCAGGATCTCAAGATCTCCACGTGGAGTAGCGAGTTGACTAGTAGCCTTGCCATGTGGTTTATTTGGAGAGCTAGATATTCGCATATCTTTGAGAGGCGTACGATCCCTCCGACTGAGACTCTTCGGGACTTTTGGCTTGAGCTCATCCATACTCTACGAGGGAAGTTGGACCATCTCCAGGGCGGTTCGGATGGCATGGTTTGGAAGCGGCTTGCTTTTCTTCAGCTCTAGAAGAAAGGCCCCTTCTTTACCTCTCAAGCTAATACTATCCGATGGAGTTATCAGCCTCCTGTGTGGCTTTTCTCCCCTCCCTCCATCCCTTCCCCTAGGAGCTAAGACTATCATTCCTTTGTTGGGTGAGTGTGTGGGGTGATTTGTCCTCTTGTATTGGATTTTTTGATCCCTCTAGTTTGTAGCCCTATGGGGGCATCTCTTGTTAACTAATGAAAGGATCTCTTTTGTCGAGGGGGGAAAAAAAATTACGTAGAACATTCCAAAATTTATAATATTTTTGCACTAACTTCAATTGAAGATGAACTTGCTAGTGTCAAAGATGCACTAAGTCCTATTTGAAAGGAAGCAATGCAAGAGGCGATTCATTCTATACACAAGAAACAAACATGAAAGCTTTGTGAGTTACCAAACGGTAAAAAAGAAATTAGTGTTAAGTGGATCTTCAAGATCAAAGAAACACACATGATAACATTGACACATATAAAGCTAGACTAGTAGTTGAAAGTATGCACAAAAGCAAGGCATTGACTATGATGAAAAATTTGCACCTACATCTAGAATGACCATAGTCAAAATAGTTCTTTCTCCTGTTGTATTTTTCGATTCAAATGTATACCACTTAAATATCAAAACACCTTTTCTAAATGATGACCTTCAATGAAGATGTCCATATTAAGTAACCAAAGGTTTTGAGGAGTCCGGTAAAGAACACTTAGTATACAAACTAATAAAAGCACTCTATGGTTTAAAGCAAGTACTAAGGGCTTGGTATGAAAAGATACGTTTGTATCTTTTATCTATTGGTTTTGAAAACTTTGATGCTGCTTTAACCCTTCAAGAAAGAAAAAGCTATCTTGATTATCATCATTATCTATGTTGATGACACGATCATGACGAGTGCCAAGGATTCCAATATTCACTTCTTTAAGTCACAACTTAAGCATACATTTGATGTTAATGACATTGGGACTTTACATTATTATTTAGGCACTGAATTGAGCTTCATGAATGATTGTATCTGTATGACACAGCAAAAATTCATTGGGCAATTTCTAGAAAGGTTTGAAATGACGAATTGTAAACCTATGCAAACACTTATGGATGTTTATGTGACTTTAAAGATTCACTTCCTTTCAATTTGAGTATTGGAGATGAGCTTCAAAATTGTCAGGCAATAGTCAATTCGATCATTAGTATCATGTTTTATAGAAGGTGAAGGATGCAACCCCTAACACATGGGTATATCCACCTAGCTTCGAAATGTCTCTTACAGATGAAAACACCTAATTGCACCCTATGACTTCATGTGCTTTTGTCGAGCGAGGCCGAAGTAGTATGCAAATATTTTGCAAATATTGATTCTTATGTTAAGTTTCTTGAGACCACTCCATCGAAGCCTATGATAATTCTACTGAGATTCCTTGCCATGTAGATGTATCCATTCTCCATCGTAATTGATCACAATTTTCATATCAAAATAGCTGTCTTCAAAATGAGTTTAAGCTTATGTCATTGTGAAGATACGACATCATTTGCCCACGGAAGTGGCCAAATGTGGAACTCAAATATTCGAGTGGCTTTCTAGCAAAGCAACATGATATTCATTGTAGCTTGAGAAGCTTTACAATAGGTTGTCTTGGACACCAAAAGAAATGTTAATTCTTGGTGCCAATTCATTGCTTTCTCAGTACTAGTTTGTAATGGTATTATTTATTTTAATCTGAAAGTAATGACAAGCGACGAAAAGTTTTGTGTATAGCCTTCTCGTTTGAGTGGCTTAGAAAGAGGTTGTTCATACACCCAAAGTACAAGCCCCTATGATGTATGGTAGTTGGCATCTCAAAGATGAACCCAAAGGATTGGAGAAGTTCGTGGAGATGCATCAAGTATGAGGTTCGTGCTATAAAAGCCCACTCTCACTATCACAAGTTCCCCTTGTAGGGGCCTGCAAGGGTATGTTAGAAACAATGACAAAAGGGGATAGGACGTGATACACGGAGACAAGATATTTTAAGATGTTAATTTTAGCGCCAAAATGGGCCAAAAGCGATTATGAGAACTCAACCCCCTAAAAGCCCAAAATGTGAGGGACTCGCCCCAACAAGAGAAGAAAGTTAACAGTAGCTAGAAGAGGAGTTGGCCTTGAAATAACGCTCAACCTGCAGATGTGATGGCAAACAAGACATTCAAAAGTACCGAAGGTACTCAAGTTTGCAAGAGGGTAAATCACTTATCTTGGATGTTTCTCACTCATAACTAGCATAAATTTGAGGGCAAGCCCCCAAGAGCACCCACAAGATCCAAGATAGATAAACAAGGAGTGACAACCAAAATGGTTCCACCCATCTTAAGATTTCACAACTGCCTCAACTTTGGTTAGAGTGTTTGCACCTAGTGCAGCTTCGATTGACAGTTAGACGATATTGAGGCATGCTCCACACATCCCACTCATCTACTTTTTCCTCCTGTATGAAATTATTTTTTCCTCTGGATCACTTTATTCATACCAATCATCTAGTGTTTCCTCACTTACTTAATTATCAAATCTTCATTATATATTTTAGATGTCCTTAATGCTTTTTTTCTCCCTTTTTATTCCATCAACAGATCACAGCTGACGCTCGTATCCTTGATGGAAGATTCCATGTGACCTTTTATTTATGCTGAATCATATGCAGACTATTTATGGCTAATTCATTTCCTCCAGAATTTAAGAAATTGACCTCATTAATTGTTATTAGCTTTCTTTTCATGCAAGTTAATTAAATTGATACATCATCTACCGATCTACGCACTTATGACAAAGGTGTATGCAGGCGTGTCGATGGATGGGGTGTGCACACACACACGTGTGTGTGTGTGTGTGTGTGTGTGTGTGTGTGTGTGTGTGTGTGTGTGTTGGGTTTTTCTTTTCCTTTTTTTTTTTCCTTTTTGTTGGGGTTTTTTTTTTTTTTTTTTTTTTTTTTTTTTTGGGGGGGGGGGGGGGGGGGGGGGGCACACATGCAGTGTGCACCTGCGCATGTGAGGTATAAAGTGGGAGAACACAAGGAGTGAGAAAAGAGGGAAAAGCTAAAAGGAAAGAACGGAAGGGTGCAGGATGGAGGAGGTAAAAGAATATTTCACCTGAAAACCTCGAAATGTTCTGTAGTAAGGATCCAGCATAAGCTCTGCCAGAGCAACAATCTGTGAAGTTCTATCCCAACCATCACTGAAAAGTGAAATAGTAGCGTTAGATCACCTTCAGTCTTCCCCTCATTATTTTTATAATCAAACCAATATAGTGTTTCCCAATAACAGCTATCATAATAAGCACTGTTTTCATTTCACATGAATCAAAAAAAACTCCAGATTTAAAAACCAAGAAAAGTGATTGGCCTGAAGAAGACTCCACAATAGAACCTAAGCTACGACCATTACATTAGAACATGACAATATCACCCCCATAACTCTCTAAAATATATGGATGCACAGTACAAGAACAGGCCTTGAAGAGGAATCTTCCTTTGACGAAAAGAATAATCAAGCATTCCTACCCCAGAAGGAAAAAAAGAGTAAAAAGATCTCTAAAACTATGACTCCATGCAGAATTCGGCTTGACTCTTCACTGAAATAAAGGTTTCTGGCAGAAACGAACCCATTATAAAAACATATCTTATAGAAGACAAAGCTGTTTCACATGAATAAGCCCTAGCAGAAAGGGAGTTCAAAATAACCTAAGAATTTTTTAATTCCTGTCACCTCATAGAATATATCAGTGGTAATGAAAAAAAAAAATAGCTGAAAGGCAGGTATATCTTTTGAAGCAACCTGCAATGCACCAAGACAGAAGCTCCTTCAAGGTCAATACGAGCAGCAACCCATGCTGCAGCAGCAAGAACATTGTGTACATGGGACAACCAGCCACTATCTCCAAGAGCAGAGACAGCTGCAGCCATGTTACTGAGGTTGCCTCCACCCCATGCAAGTCCTCCACTTCTCTGAAAAGATTTTTTTACATATCAACATCATTTAAAAATAGTAATAGAGTAGTGTTAATACAATGAGAAAGGAGTTACCAATAAAGATGAAGAACCATCTGATGAAGCAGCACCATGTGTATCCAAATAATCTCTTAGGCGAGCAAGACTTTCACGCATTGAATGTATATTTTCTATCCCTAAGAAGACCACCTATACAAGTTTTGAGGTTGTATTGGTCTCAGAGAAGTATATCGCTTTTAAATTATATTGGGTGCTTCATATCGTATTACAGAAGGCAGTCAGCCAAGATAGGCCACAACAGATACCTCACACTGGAAATAATTAGATGATGATTCAGATCCACCACCCAGTGCTCCATTAGCCAAAGCATTTTTCCTTGGCCTTGCGTCAGCTATGTAGAGCTTTCTGTATCCGAATATGCATTTTAAATAAGACTGAAAAGGATGAGGATCGCAAAATGGTTTAAAAACATTGCCATTTGAACCACAATCTAGAACAATGTAAATGATCAGAACACCAATGGGGATTTGTTACACTTTCATTATGGTAAACTGCAAGATTACTTGTTTCATAAATCCTGAATGGACGAAAGCCACAAGATATGATACAAATATCTACTAAAAACATGTTCAAATGCTTAATTATTAAGTAGATGAAAGCGAAGAAATACACATTCTTTCTTGAAAAGTCAACAACAGCTTAAAGGCCAATTCTGCTACGAGACACCCTAATAGTTCATTTGTTTCATAAATCAGAAAATAGATGGAATCTCAACACATAACATCCCGTACAGCCATGTCCACCTAGAAAGCTAAAGCTGAAAAATAGATATAAATAAATCTGCATGCGTGCGTGCGTGTGTGTGTGAGAGGGGGGGGGGGGGGGGGGGGGGGGGGGGGGGGGGGGGGGGATATATACCTGCGTTCTTCACTATTTTTTGTTCGAAAGCAAAGGGCCTCCACAAGTCTCTCATCTGCATTGCTATAAACCAAAGGGCAATCAGATTTGAATACAGAAAACCTCTCATATGCTTATTTTTCCCATTAAAAGGCAGTATCCCAAAATGAATAAAAATAAATAAATTGAATGATAAGAATTTACATTGGCCTTTGTTAATGCATATATATGATCTCAAGACTCACACACGTAATACATTACTTCAATGTTTTCCAGAACCATATGCATATTTTCCACAAGGTCCAATTTTATCAATCAGACCTCAAACCCCTCTGATCCCTCAAGCACATTGAAAAAGCATATTGTACACAAAATCCACTTGCTTCCTGCATGCAAGTACACAGATGCCCATATATGGTAAAACTGTCAGATATTTTACAAAGTATGCATAGGTTTGGCGTATGTTATGCATATCAGACTTCAGCCTGTGAGCACATACTCTTTGACTGCTTGTAAACTTCGTTCATGCTTGTTACTTTTGTACTTGTTGTTTACATTGTTGTGTGTAATTAAGCATGAAACTTTGAATCCTATGTCTTCAAGCAGATATCTGAGACCTAGTATGATACATAAAAAAAAAAAACAAACCATGCTTCCAACATGTATGAATTTGCCGTATGATTCACACATGGATATTAGGACTCCGATAGAACCTACAAAGAAACTAGGCAGGAAGATGGCTTTCTAGAGAGAGCATCTTCTCCAGCCCGCACAGATGGTTTTGTTGTCACTCGTCAGGCCTAAATACATAGATACTCAGTTATCATAGAGTACAATGGGCCATTGATCACATGCGTACATCCACCCATTAGTTGGAGACCGAGACAGGTAGATACAGGGGTTGCAGAATAGATACAGGGGTTCCAGCAGAGGACAAGATATGTCAAGCATGCCATAGTTGCCCACGGCAGAGCCACAATACAAATGTGATTGCCCAGCATACTACAGCATGCAGGGCAGCTTCCATCACGGATCCAGAGAGAGCATTGGATGACTATCCAAATTTATGGGATATCATGACCAGAGATGTTGGCGTTTATTTTTGCTTGAGCTGAGGAGATGGAGACAGACTGTTTAGGAGAACAGAGAGGAAAACTCAGATACAGGTTACTTATTATACCCAATCAGTCACTGCCACTAGTAAGCAGATCCTGGACACCACCCAAAGTAGAGGTATTCCGATTGACCACACGAAAGACGCAGGAGTTCAACACACCCACGAGCATACAGGAGGATATTCCAGATAGGCAGCAATTACAAAGGACTTCGATCATCTTGCCACTTCACACATGAATTCCAAAAAGGGCCCTCACCATGCAGGATATTTGGCAGCTTCAGCATACACCAATGCTTGATTACCTTTGAGATGGAGGAATATCGTATATTTCTGTTATTCATTGTATTCCCCAGAATCACCCTCCTTTATGGATCTTGTATCTTTGCACATTTTCATCGGCAAAAGATTCATTAGTTCACCCATAATTTCAATCCCATACCCATATTCCTTTACATTGCTTTGTTTTACTCTGTTCTGAGCCTCTTTGTTTCTTTCCTTTCGTATCCCTAGGTCAGAGATGATATTAGAGCCTCCCTCCCTCCCTCCCTTAATCATCTGCCTTATGGTTCGTGTGCAGACATCATTTTATTTATTTAGTTGGCTACTTGTTCTCTACCTGTGACCTATTCTACACCCACCTACAGACCTGTCCAAAACCCTAAAAAGAGCAGAAATCCAACTTTGCAAAATCTTAACTTGTTTGTCCTCCTCGTACCTGAAACCCTAATCCGTCTCCTTAAAGAGGCACTTACACGCTTTAGATGACTTCTGCTCACAGAGAGGACTTTCAGAAAACCTCGGTAAAACAAAGGTACTTATCTTTGGCACTTCTGCTCAAATAAGAAGACAGTATATTCACAGTTGCTGGAGGACACATCGAGATCACTCGTTCATATATTTATCTTGCCGTGACCTTTTCATCCATATCAGGTTCATTTTCGATGGTCGAGGAAGCTCAGGATAGTGAAACTCACACCATCACTTATGTTCGGATCATCCATTTGGGGCCCAGGACCGGCAGATTATGTTGG
>CM035426.1:140724194-140734194 GCA_020310875.1 Ceratopteris richardii | reverse complement strand
TGATCAGCAGGTGGCATTTTCTTGAGTGGTGGAATCATTACGGTTATGGTCACCTTACCATTGCACCATACGCACTCAGGGTCTTGTCACAGGTATATTATATATTGAAATTTGATTTATCATTTGTGAATCGTGATTTGCTACATAAATGATAATTATAATCCAAACTTCATGAATAATAAATTTTAATGATCAATAGTAATTGTAGGATTGCTCTTCTAGCCCATGTGAGCATAATTGGAGTGTATTCTCCTTAGTGCACACCAAGCTCCGCAATTGTTTGAGTGTGGAGCAGTTGCATCGTGTGGTCTTTTGTAAGGCCAATTTACGACTTCTACGTTCATTACGATCTCTTAAAGGTTCTAGGCAAGTAATATTTTTTATAATTAAAATTTGTGTAAATATTTGCTAATTTATTCTTATGTGATAAATTATAATAAACTTAAAATTTATTATGTTTTTTTTCAGACTTCACCTATTGATTTTGAGAGTGCTTTCGCATCAGAGGAAAGCATAGAAGCATCCATTGTCTGAGCGGGATCAGATTTACAGGATGCTTTATGCAGAGCTTGAAAGCACTGATAGGAGGGTTACGAGAGTGCGACCCCATGCTACTGCTAGGCGTCAGAGCGATCCACCCGAGGAGCTGGGTCCATCTACGAGCGTGGCACCGGTTTATACTAGGAGATGTAAGATGCGTCCTCGACGTCGAGGCCAGTCCATGGTGTCAGAGGCTCAACTCGAGGACATTGTTAAGGATGCACCAAAGGATCATGGGTTTGCAGAGATGGTTCCTATTATGGATCCAGAGTATGATGATGAAGGGAATGTCATTCCTAGAGACGATATTTCTCTTTCATCATCAGATGAGTCCTTTGGCACAGATGATCTAGAGTAGATACTAGATAGTAGATAGACTTATGAGTCACTTACTACTATGATCATTGATGTATATGACATATTGATATCACTGTTTAGTGTTCAGTGGTCACACATATGACATCACACATGATGATTCAGACTTTTTGGTAAATGTTTATGATCACACATATAACATCACACATGATGATTCAGACTTTTTGGTAAATGTTTATGATTTATCTTACCATGCATGTATTATGATCATTGATGTCAGATGTATGATGTATCATTTTACTTTTTGGATTCATACTTTTTGACATTGGATTAAGGACAGTATTCAGGGTTTCTGACTTCATATTTATCATTTATGATTTATTAGAGTTCATAATTTTGAGTTTTCTCCCTCAGGGCTAGACTATATTGTGTTTTATCATTTATGATTCATGTTAGTAGTTACAGGGTTGAATAGTTCAAACTTCATTAATGGATTATGGTTGTGATTTGTTATTTGTAAGTTTTAACTTTTAATATGCATAATATATATGTATATACTAAATATTAGATTCTTATGAATTTACATATATTTGTAACGATGCACATTACCTTTGTTAAAAGTCAAGCTTCAAGCTAAAAATTCGTGGGGAATCTTTTATGGACATGTGGAGCAATCAAAGGAAGCCAAAAGCCACGAGATTCCATCAAGAAAAGTCACTCAACCACTCCCCAAGTCATCTCAACTAATTCCTCCAAGTTAGGAGGCTGATTTGGAAAGGTAGTTCCTAGATTTTAGGGGCACACCTCTCACTATAAAAGGAGCATGTATCCCGACTTCTTTTGGGCCATCTTCTTGGAGTTTTAGCTCATGTAAAGTGAGCACTAAGTGCTGGAGTTGTGATAAGCAAGCCCCTTGCTTAAGCAACCCCCTTGCTTGCTTGTTTGTTTTCTTTTAGTAGGCATATCTATGTGTGTGCGCAGGCAGTGTTGCAACTCTCTACCCCTGAGTTGTTAGCATTGGTTCTCCCTCATATGGTATCCATTTGATGTAATTCTTGTCTCATTGGATAGCTATAAGAGTCTATTTTATGCTTACCAATTCTCTGGAGCATTCTCTGAGTAAGCTGGGAGCAACATTCATTTTAGTGAAGTTGTGTGATTGATATCTCTCTCTTTGTGTAGGCTCTGTTGGAAATATTTTGCTCTCTGTTGTAAGGGCTGGTTCTCCTTCTCTATGTATCCATTTGCTATGATTTTGGTGTCATTGGGTAGCTATTAGAGTCCTCTAAAGTTGACATAAGTTTGAGATTCATTCTCTGTATAATCTCTGAGAAAAGTTTGCTGGAGTGAAGTGAGGTCTCTGCTTGACTAGCAGTTGTGAGCATTCAACTAGCTCATGTTGTAGACATTGTTTCTCTTTGTGTAAGCATCCATTTCAAGTGAAATTTGTTTTGTTGGAAAGCCCTTGGTGTCTACTACAGGTCTACAAAAGCTCACTGGAGTTCTCTGCATAAGCTCTGAGTAAGAGCATTTTTGGTGTGCAGAGGTCAAAGAAGGATACCTGTGGAGGTCATTCGCGCTTCATCGTTGCTTAGGGGTTGAGATACTTCCCCCATCAGTGGTATCAGAGCATTTGGGCATCTTGGAGGTATCACATACAAGCAAGAAGACCTCTTGGAGTTGGTGGTTGAAGAGTTGCATCAACAAAAGCTTCTTGGAGGTAGCTCACATCAAGGGGGAGCTATTCTACTCAAATTTGCAAGAGCACAAGGTGTCCATCTAAGGAAAGCTTTGGATTGAGGTAACCTCAGAGCCTCATTTTCATTTTACACACATTGGAGCATTAGCCAAGGGCTAGGTCAAGTATCAAAGACTAGATATGGGAGACTTCAACACTCAAATTGAAAAGCTAGACAAAGGTAACTATCAACCATGGAGATTTAGGGTCTCCAACTATCTTATGGGCAAGGGCCTTTGGGGGTTGATTAGTGGAAGTGAACCAAGACCTAGGTTGGATGAGAATCCAACCAATGACCAGAGAAGGGCCTTTAGGGAATGGAATGAAAGAGACAAGAGGGTTATCTTTATTCTTTCCCAACACATTAGCAATAGCATGATCGGCCATATCCAAGACCTGGATTCAAGCATGAAGGTATGGGAGACACTTGAAAGGCTTTATTCAACAAGCACCAAAGCAAGGAAGATCCAACTCAAGAATGAGCTCAACAACATTAGGAAGAGCTCAGGGAGTAGCATAAATGACTACATACTTAAGGTCAAGGAGTTATCAGATGCATTGGGATCCATTGGAAGCCACGTAGAAGATGACGATCTTGTGGCTTATACTCTCAATGGTTTGAGAGATGATGAGAAGTGGAAACCCTTTACCACTTCAGTTTATGTAAGGGATAATCTTCCCGATTTTGAGCAATTGGTTGCTCTCATGGTCACCGAAGAAATGAACATAGGTGGAAGTTCAACTAAAAGCAAAGATGCACAAGTTTTCTATGCAGGTAATCAAAGGGGCAAAGGAAGACAAGGACAAGGAAGGGGCAAAGGAAGGTTTGGAGGAAGGCAAGGCCACTCAAGAAATCAAGGACATGACCAAGGCACCTCATCACAAAGAGGGAGAGGAAGATCAAGAGGAAGAGGAGGACGACATCAACAAAACAGGAATCAAGATGGCGAAGGATGTTACATATGTGGCAAGTTTGGCCACTATGCTAGAGATTGCTACCAAGGAGGAAACCAAAGGAACTATAATCAAGGTTCTTCATACAAAGGCCAAGGTAATTATGCTTCTACAAGTTCAGAAAATGACAATCTCTTGATGATGCACATGAATGGGAATTCAAGCAAAGTAGATAACACTTGGTATATTGATAGTGGATGTAGCAACCATATGAGTTGCAATGCTTCTTGGTTTACTAATCTACATGTTCCCAAAGGTAAAGGACATGTAGAAACAGGTGATGATACAGCCCATGAGATCTCCCATGTTGGAGATGTAGCTTTGGATGACAAGGAGGAAGGAAGATGTCTCAAGGATGTCTTGCATGTACCTACCATCACAAAGAACTTGGTGTCCGTTGGGCAAATGGTTGAAAGAGGCTATCAAGTAAGGTTCAACAAAGGTGGATGCTTTGTGGAGAACCCTAAGCAAGGTTACAAGGTCATAGCAAGAGGAAAGAAGCAAGGGAGACTCTTCACTTTGGAGGTAAATTCTCATTCTACTCAACATGTCTACTTCACATATGGAAACAAGAGGATTTCGGAGTTGGACTTGTGGCACAAGAGGATAGGTCACATCAACATACAAAGAATGAAGGAAATGCAATTCAAGAGGCTGGTTGAAGGTCTTCCCAACTTCCAAGGACAAGGTATGAAGCATTTATGTGAATCTTGTCAACTAGGGAAGCAAGCGAGACTTCCATTCAAGAAGAGTGGCTACATAAGCCAACATCCATTGGAGTTGATACATACAGATGTGTGGGGGCCAACGAAAGAGCAATCCATTGGAGGTAACAAGTACTTTGTCACTTTTATAGATGATTGCACAAGGATGGTTTGGGTTTATTTCATCAAAAACAAATCAGATGTGTTTACATGTTTCAAAGCATTCAAGGCAATGGTAGAGAAGGAAACAGGTACATATATCAAGAAGCTAAGGTCCGATGGAGGGGGAGAATATTTCTCAAATGAGTTTTCTGATTTTTTAATGGATCAAGGCATCAAGAGGCAAGTAACATGCAGGTACACACCCCAACAAAATGGAGTAGCAGAGAGAAAGAATAGATACATTGCCGAGATCGCTAGAGCAATGCTTAATGAGATGAATGTACCTAACATGTTTTGGAGTGATGCAGCAAATACCGCCGTGTATCTAATGAATAGGGCTCCTACCTCAGGGATCCATGGCTTGACACCATATCAAGCCTATTATGGTAAGAAACCTGATCTTTCCCACTTGAAGATATTTGGATGTACTTGTTATGTACATGTGCCAAGTGAATTGAGGCACAAGCTACAACCAAAGGCAGAAAAGTGTGTGTTTCTAGGATATTCAAATGATCATAAAGGTTACAGGTGCTTCAACCCAAATACAAAGGACTTGAGGATATCAAGGGATGTAGCATTTGATGAGCTACTCCCTTGGTATAAGAAGTATGATTGTATGCAGGACTATGAAGAAGAAAAGCATGGACATGATGAAGAACAAATCGACCTAGAGCTAAGCGGCCCAAGGTGTTCCATCAATGAAGATAGTTCAAGCATGAACTCACCATGGAGGGGGAGATCTTCATCAAGCTATGAAGCACAATCAATCAACAAAGGCAAAGCAACATTGGTGGAATTGGATGAAGAAGGTAATGAAGTTGAAGATAATGAAGGACACATGATGGAGAAAGAAGCCACGTCAAAGAAAGAGATCAAGTTCCCAAGGCAAAGGAGGTTTATTCCTCCAGAAGGTGAAGAAAGGAAGTCTTCTAGAGTTAAGTATCCAACTCAAAGGTTTACTTATGATTCATACATGGCAACACATTATGCATATATGAACAAAGTAGTAGAAGATCATGAGCCCGATTGCTATGAAGATGCAAGCAGGTACACCGAATGGAAAGAGGCAATGCAAGAAGAGATCGACGCACTTGAGGAAAATCAAACATGGACTCTAGTGCCCAAGAAGGAGAACATGAAGGTAATAGGTAATAAGTGGGTGTATAAAGTAAAGAGGAATTCAGATGGATCTATTTCTAGGTTCAAAGCAAGATTGGTGGCTAAGGGTTTTGCACAAACCTATGGAGTGGACTTTGAAGAGACATTCAGCCCCGTGGCAAAGATGAGCACCATTAGGACACTCATTGCAATGGCTGCTAGCAAAGGATGGAAGCTCTTCCAATTGGATATCAAGAATGCCTTTCTCAATGGAGACTTGGAAGAAGAGGTATACATGGAGCAACCACTAGGTTTTGTTCATAAAGAGTTTCCACATCATGTTTGTAGGTTGAAGAAGGCACTTTATGGCCTAAAGCAAGCTCCAAGGGCTTGGAACCAAAGATTGGTGGACTATTTGATCAAATGTGGTTACAATCAATGCAAGGCGGATCCATCTCTCTTCATCAAACAAAGAGGAGAACTTGTGGTCTACATGTGTGTGTATGTAGATGATCTTATCATTACAGGTAATGATACAAAGGGCATTGAGGAGATCAAGGCAAAGCTTGGAAAGGAGTTTAGGATCTCTGATCTTGGAGATCTTAGGTATTTTCTTGGCATTGAAGTTGTATACAAAGAAGAAGGTATTATGCTCATACAAAGGAAGTATATTCTAGACCTACTTGAGAGGTTTGGGATGCTACATTGCAAGCCTATTTCAAATCCCATGGAAGTTAATGTAAAGCTAAGCTCCATTGATGGAGAGCCATTAGAGGATGTAACTTTGTATCGATCTATTGTAGGCTCTTTCAATTATGCCACAATAACCAGGCCTGACATAGCATATGGAGTTGGAGTGTTATCACAATTTATGCATAGTCCAAGGACTACACACTTGCAAGCTGCAAGAAGAATGTTGCGATATCTCAAAGCCACTATAAATGAAGGATTGTTCTACTCATTTGATGATGATATGCAGGTCAAAGCTTATTCCGATGCCGATTGGGCCGGTTCGAAGGAAGATAGAAGGAGTACAAGTGGTTACCTAGTCATGCTAGGTAGCAAGATCATCTCATGGATTTCAAAGAAGCAACCCACGGTGGCATTATCTTCCACCGAGGCTGAGTATAGAGCTTTGGCTCAAGTCACATGTGAGCTAATGTGGATTAAGAAGTTATTTATGGAGCTTAATTTGCAGGTTGACACATATCCAATTTTTTGTGACAACATGAGTAGCATTCATCTAGCATCGAACCCTGTCTATCATGCTAGAACCAAGCATATTGAAGTGCACTATCACTTCATAAGGGAAAAGGTGATATCCAAGGAAGTTTCAGTACATCATATTGGTACTAAGGACCAAGTTGCGGACATGTTTACAAAGGCTTTGGATGGGATGAAGATTTCAAAATTCAAGCAATGCATCAACATGAAGGAGCTTGGATGAGGATGAAGAATTGAAGCTTGAGGGGGAGTGTTAAAAGTCAAGCTTCAAGCTAAAAATTCGTGGGGAATCTTTTATGGACATGTGGAGCAATCAAAGGAAGCCAAAAGCCACGAGATTCCATCAAGAAAAGTCACTCAACCACTCCCCAAGTCATCTCAACTAATTCCTCCAAGTTAGGAGGCTGATTTGGAAAGGTAGTTCCTAGATTTTAGGGGCACACCTCTCACTATAAAAGGAGCATGTATCCCGACTTCTTTTGGGCCATCTTCTTGGAGTTTTAGCTCATGTAAAGTGAGCACTAAGTGCTGGAGTTGTGATAAGCAAGCCCCTTGCTTAAGCAACCCCCTTGCTTGCTTGTTTGTTTTCTTTTAGTAGGCATATCTATGTGTGTGCGCAGGCAGTGTTGCAACTCTCTACCCCTGAGTTGTTAGCATTGGTTCTCCCTCATATGGTATCCATTTGATGTAATTCTTGTCTCATTGGATAGCTATAAGAGTCTATTTTATGCTTACCAATTCTCTGGAGCATTCTCTGAGTAAGCTGGGAGCAACATTCATTTTAGTGAAGTTGTGTGATTGATATCTCTCTCTTTGTGTAGGCTCTGTTGGAAATATTTTGCTCTCTGTTGTAAGGGCTGGTTCTCCTTCTCTATGTATCCATTTGCTATGATTTTGGTGTCATTGGGTAGCTATTAGAGTCCTCTAAAGTTGACATAAGTTTGAGATTCATTCTCTGTATAATCTCTGAGAAAAGTTTGCTGGAGTGAAGTGAGGTCTCTGCTTGACTAGCAGTTGTGAGCATTCAACTAGCTCATGTTGTAGACATTGTTTCTCTTTGTGTAAGCATCCATTTCAAGTGAAATTTGTTTTGTTGGAAAGCCCTTGGTGTCTACTACAGGTCTACAAAAGCTCACTGGAGTTCTCTGCATAAGCTCTGAGTAAGAGCATTTTTGGTGTGCAGAGGTCAAAGAAGGATACCTGTGGAGGTCATTCGCGCTTCATCGTTGCTTAGGGGTTGAGATACTTCCCCCATCAACCTTCCTATACCATTCGGTCCTCGCACCTTACGCGCACCGAACTGAACGCACCAAACGCACCGGACTGCCTTGGTATGTATGTATGTATGTATGTATGTATGTATGTATGTATGTATGTATGTATGTATGTATGTATGTATGTATGTATGTATGTATGTATGTATGTATGTGTGTATGTATGTATGTGTGTGTGTATACATGTGTGTGCGCGTGCGCGTGTGTGTAGATAGATAGATAGATAGATAGATATAAAAGAGAGATTTGTGAGGCCCAAGCCTGACAAAAGCCTTGCATAAGTGGATATAAATGCCCATCATGGAGGGAGAGGATCTATGCCAGCAAAGAATGATTAAAAGGCAGGGCAATCCTTTTGCAAAGTTTACAACAATTTTTGCACATAAAGAGATAACCAGGCCAGATATACATTGCTATAATTGAGAAGTTCAAACCAAGATGATCAAACATTTACGTGTTACTGCATGTTATTGTCTACTAGTACTTCTTTACAGGCTGGAAGCCTGCAACCGAAGGAAAATATCCATTATACCCCTCATTTTGTCTTGTACCTCATGAAATTGTACCTCACATTGTATCCATCTGGGTGTTCTTTCACTGTAGCACTGTGCTTGCCTTTTTTAGCCTTTCTTTAGTACGCAGGCATTCTATCAGATTCATCAGTTGTAACTTTTGATCTCATGGGTCATTCTGGCCTTCTCTAGACATTAAGAGATCATAACATCTTAATTTCACGATCCTCCTCCCACATATGCATGCGTGCATGCATGCAAGTGTCTGAGATGATAGACATGGTTTGATATGGTTCTGACATTCAGCTCAACTAATTGCAATCTTCCCATAAAGATTACAGAAAAATTTGACAAAACTCAGAAATATGATAACCACATCCACTATGACACAGACAGGCACAATTGCATGTATACTCAGACAACTTCCATATATAAATAAACAATAACAATAGAAGAAAGAAGCACCTTCTATTGTTGAGCATAATTCCAACCAAAGGTTGAGAAGATCTTGCAAGTACAGCTCCATTCTCTATCACATAATATCAAACATGTCCAAGTGATATGACTCTCAAGACAATTCAGACCAAATTCTAAAAATCTTACTCACCAGAATGGCGCCAAGTCACAACAGGAAGCCTTCCACGTGCTCTAAATAATGCAGCTTGCTGCACCTCTTCATCACTGGACATTACTCCAATTTCAAACAGTGTTTAATATCGAGAAAACAACAATAAGTTGAAATTGTCCAGATATTTGCCAAACTTTATCAAAACCTTATTGAGGAAGGTACTATCAGCAGATGAGGATAAGTTGGAGACAAATTGAAATTGGAATTGGCTTCACAAAGACGCCAAGAATGAGTAGAATCAGTCAACCCTACTCCACTTATGAAGCTTCCATAAATTCTTTTACTGGACGGTAAGTGAAGAAGTCTCAAATACTCTGCATGCAACCGCACTTTTGGATCTGTGTTCTTAAATGCAGTCAAACTGTTTGAAAATGCATAGAGATCCCATATACGTGCTGGCCTTGTCACCCGCATCAGATTCTCCCACACCATCTTTCTCTTCACATGTAGAAACAACAAAAGAAAACAAAAAGGTAGACAGAGAGAGAGAGAGAGAGAAGTGAGGGACAGAAATGAAATGAAAAGCTGTATGAGACCAAACTGTTACAACATGGTGTAACTGGACATCTCTATAAAATGTAACACTTGAAAAAGAAAAGGCACTAATGGGACGTGGAAGGAAGTTGGCAAGCAACAGCAGAAAAGGTCATAACAAATTTCTAAAATTTCACTATTGTAAAAGGAAATACCACAACAAGGACAGAAAGTATATGAATGGTTTTAAGAACACCTCCTGTAGGATGTTCTTCTTATTTGTTTCTGGTTCATACAGGACTTTTAGATTAGGTCAAAAATGGTACAAAAATGATTGGTCAAAAATGGCCAACAAGTGGTGAAACATTTTTATCACA
>CM035426.1:140691694-140716694 GCA_020310875.1 Ceratopteris richardii | reverse complement strand
AGGACTCTTAACTTCTTCAAATGAATTTTTCTCTTCCTCTAGTGCTAAGAGTAAGAGACAAAACAAACATGATATATAAATGGAAGTGAATATAGAAGATAAAACATGCTTCTACCATCTTAGCTCCATCAATAACTTTGGAGCTAACTGTTTTTTAAAACTTCTATGGAGATGCATGCATCCATAGCCATTGGATCTGGAGCTTTAACTTTTAATCTGAACCCTTGACCTATAATAAAACTTCTAAGTGAAAAGTAACATGAAAAGCATAAATTAGGGTCTTAAATATGCCGGGTCATGGATGGTTTGATAGAGGCATGTTATATATGTACTTGAGGAGTACTATATGAATATGCAATAAAAATTTTTATCCATCTTTTATCAAAGATGACCGTTTTCATTCGTAAGAAATGGTTACTTGTAAAATTAGGGTTTGCTGGAAATTAGAGTTTTATTAGAGCACAGTTGGCATGGTTTTCAACAATTTGTTGGTGATTCACTTTCAAAGTTCTCTGTGAACATTGAAAACACCGTGTTTATTTTGATGTTACTGGGCAAGCTAGTGTGTTAGCTGGTTTCAGATACTGAGATACATACATATGTACAAATGTACAATCAGTCAAGTTATCCATTATGTCAACCCCATAAATTTACATATCAACCCATCCCGATCCACCATCAAAACTTCTATCTCCCCCTCTCCCCTCTCATTCATCCCTCCTCCCTGGCCTTTCTGTTAGAATTCAGCATTTCGAGATTGTTCAAATTCTAATTTGTAATATTTTAGGACATTTGACATCATTCATATATATTCATAAACAATTTTGTTAGATTAGGAAAGTCCAAAAAGTCAAACCATTTCCCAAAAATGGTCAAACTTGATCAAAAAATGGTATATGAGATAATCATAATCCTTAACTACTCAAAGGCAGCTTTCCAACTACACATAACACTTGCCCGTATGATCACATTTGAGCCCTTAATTAGAAACCCTAATTTCTGCACATGTTTAAAAAATTACATGCTTTGGGGCTGCCACATGTCAAAAGCTCATTAAATCTATAAAAAGTTGATCCAACTGTGGTAGTTAAAGACATGCAATCATTTAAAAGCTGGGCACCAATAATAATGAGGCAAAATCGTAAAAACCAAGGCCCAAATTAGAGATTGCACAAAAACTATTTTTGCTCTAGCTATTTTTTCACTAGCTTTTTAAGAAAAGCTGCCATGGGCTGAAGTGTATATAAAGATGGGTTTACTAAGCTCATAAGGCATCTCACATCAACTTGGCATCAATTCATCCATGCTACACTTGCTACTCTTGGTAGCGTACCTTGGAGGTAATAGAGGAGTTGCTTCTACACATGGAACTCTTGGAGAAGTATATGCTCATACATTTGGAGGTCTTGTGAAAGAGGTTTCTTTTGGAGATCTTACTTAAGCCTCTTCATGCCTCGTCTTTTTCCATGCTCTCTTTGCTATTGATGGGTTGTGAGTACTTCTATGTTACCTTGTGATTGTGATTTAGAACATATCACCATCTTGTATACATCTTTAATAACTGGAGCGTATGACTTTTTGCCTCTCTCTCTTGTGTTTTCTCTTGAGTCCATGTGTGCATGTTCTTTTATGTGTGCTATTAGTTCTCTATCTTGGGCTATTATTCATTAACACATTCCCTACCTTCAGTATTTTCACTTCCTCTATCCAACACATGAACACTCTTAGCTCAATCACATATTAGTACCATAGCTAAGTATAGGAAAATCTGCCTAGGATCCTTGTAGTGTAACCCACAAGTCCAAATTTATAAAAAAAAATAAAAAATAAAAAAAAAAGAGAGACAAAAACAAAAACAAAAAAAAGCATCTATCTAACAAGCATTTAAGGCTTTCCAAATTAATAATCCAACTGCTCTCTACAAAGATAAAGGCTGCATACAGCTACAAAACATCCTTTGCTCCCTTATGAAGTACCCTGTAAAGCTTTGGTTATTAAGATTTGACCTGCTCTTTGCAAAGATACAGACTGGACACAGCGACAAAACATCTTGCTGTCTTATGAGAAAGTACCCTGGCAGATACTAGGTTTACTCAAAAGATGCATATATTATAACATCACCAGGGTGTTCCTGGTCTTCTGCTGAGCAGATAAATTATAGTACTAGACTCCTATTTAATTGCATGCCAGTTGTTGGTGATTCACTTTCAAAGTTCTTTATTTTGATATTACCAATTACGCTAGTGTGTTGGTTGGTTTTACATATGTACAAATATACACAAGATATGCATACATACATATGTATATACTCCACCCTCCTCAGCTTATCCACTATTTTACCCCCATACGTTCACACATCAACTCCCTCCCTCCCATCTACCTGAACAACTTCCATCTCCCTTCCCTTTCTGCCCCCCTCCCTGTCCTTTCTTTTTCCCCCAACAATTTCACTCCCTCTCTCCGATGCATGCGCATTCTTCCTTATGCACACACAAATTAATGCATGTTGATAGCTTGATACCATAGTTGAAGCATATCACATTGAAACACTACCTGTTTCGTGCGTGGTCGAAATCCGAACAAAATTATTCGCATGTCCTTCCCTAAAATCACTGATTAGTCCAAAGGAATCCAAAGAAAGAAGAAAGCAACAACACAAGATTTATATCAAGACTCCCATACCCACAATTTGAAGCAACCTTTGTGAAGCTGTTTTATCACGCCCCCGAGGAGCTTGTGAAGTACGCACAACTGGTTGTGGCTACAGTTGGATTCACATATCAGAAGACAAGGGACGTCTGCTTGTAAACATAAAGATATACCAGACCGCAAATGCATAGAATACCTGTTTACTGAACTTCTCAATTGTAGCCACAGGGATGGTGCCAAGTGATACTATCTTTCTTGGAACTTCACTCTGTATAGAAAAGATCTTCAATGTTAATTGAGATTCCTAATATTATTGAATCACTCCTGTTTTGTGCAGTGAAAATTAAATGTGATAAGGAAATAAAAGGACAAACCACAAAAAGCAGCCGATAATTCGTCACCAGAAGAGTTCCAGCAATATCAAGATTTATGAGAACAACACCCTTTCCCTGAATATAAATATTATCAGTTATTTCAGTCAGCATAACAGTTGAGATATTTTGTCACATGAATTGCATCTGTACACTAAAAAACTTTGCCACCAATCAAGGGACAAAATAAGGTTTGATAATGATGAAGAACAGACAATAAGGACTACCATTCTCAAGCATGAGGTCGGCTTGTGCTTTCCATAAGAATAAATGACCCAACAATTTGCAAATTCTTAGAGTCTATGAATAATACCTTGAGTTTTTTGTCCTCTCAGAGTATACATCAAGTTTCAAATTTTATTATGCATAGCTTGCACAAGAGGTGTGACATCACCTCTTTCATGATGAACACCCGCAAGTTAGTGCAAGTTTTGAGAGTCATTGAATGGGAACACATTAGAGTTGCCGGTCATGCAAGAAAGATGCGAGAGGTAAATACATTCTTTAGGGTACTGAATCCTCTTTCCAGTAAACCAGAATATGTATGATAATAATGTAAAAATTTTGTACATATCAAAAAATTAGGGTTTTTACAAGATTAGAGTTCTGTAAAAGTACTCAAACTTCTGGCAAGCACATAGGCTTGTGGGGATTTTCTACTGATACATGACTCTTTGGATATACCTTACAGTTTACCTAAAATCCTGAAAGCAAGTTGGTCAAAAATCAAAGGATCTTTTACCCAAAAACAAGATTTAGCTAAAATGTTTTATTGTTGGTTTTTAATGCCCACAATCAATATAGAGACATAAATGAAATAGAGACATGAGCGAAAATAGACAAACTCATAGAGAGATGGAGGAGCAAAACTCCACACACACACACACACACACACACACATATATATATATATATATATATATATATATATATATATATTTTACAAAATATGAGGTACATGAATTTTACAAAGAATCATAAAAGATGCAAATAAATGCACATGCTGCTTCCTTTCTTCATAATCAGATGATCTCCTCCATCTGTAGATAAGCTCCTAGTAAATGTCCTCCTTATGATAGAAGAAGAAACACAAACCCTAGTTGCTGCCCTCCTTGTTGAGGTGAAGAAACCCTAGCTCTCCTCTCCTCAAGGTTGAAGAAAACTCCTCCAAACCAACCTCAAGGGCTTGTGCTCACCCAGAAGTGGTAAAAAATTGTTCACATAGGCTATAGCTTTTCTTTTATAATGTCTTGGGTCTTCAATAATGCAAAGCAAAAAAGCTTTTAAAAACATGTCTAGCTGTACAAAGAAACATAAAGATTGCATATAAATGCATCAATCTAAAGCATATCTTCATACTTCATATTCTCCATGAAGTATAGATGATCTCCTGCAAGTATAGATAAGCTCTAAGCTCATAACCTCTTTGTTGAACAAGAAAAATCATAAACCCTAGCTGCTTCTCATCCTTTGAAGAAGATGAAACCTTAGCTCCACTCCTCCACACGGTTGAATAAGACCTTCATAGAGTGTAGCTCATGTCTAGCTCTCAAAAAGAGAGTATTTGTGTGCTATGGACCTCCTCTTTATATAATTTTTTATCATACATGAAAAACAAGATTAAAAAGCTTTTAAAAGAAAAGCAAAGTTTCGTAGTTTTCATAAACCCTAATTTCAAAAGTTTGAGTTTTCTTAATTATTTTTATATTTTTCGGCTCAAAATCATGTCGTATATTGTTTTTCTCTTTTACAAACTACTTTCACACAAATTTCTGAAATTAGGGTTTGACTTTTGATGCTCAAGTGTAGTCCAAATTCAAAGTGTTGTATATCAATATATAGCTCTTGAGTAGCACATTCCAAATCTGAAATTAAATTTTCTATAAAACTTCTATCAATTTTGATCATCTTTGACCTTAGTTTGACCATGGTTGACTTTTTCTGAAACTCACCAAAACTAATAATGTGTGTAGTCCCTCTTGTGGAAGGTTGCATTTCCAACAAGATATGATCACCCCCCTAGATTGTTGGAAATCAATGTACATATGGTCCATTTCCACCAAATCTATATTTTGGACTTAGCATTTTTTGTATAGTTTGGGTAAAAATTTTTAGGCTAGATAGAGCTTGGCAAGAGCTATCTAGTGATATGTTTTATTTCTGGAGTTCTGAAGCTTTGGAGGTGAAGGAAGGTGAAGGAGAGGCTACTCTCTTGGAGCAAGGAGTCTTCTACAAGTTGGTGGCAGCTATCTTTTGTAAGTTAACCTTATTTTCTGTTTTTAAGGTTTCTGAACCCTAATTTCAGAATTAGGGTTTGCTGATTTTCAGATTTGTTGCACTTTCTTGAGAGGTTAGGTTCACTTCGTTGTTCAATTACTTCACACACACTCTGATTATAACAGCATAATCTGAATTCTGTACATCATCATCTTCTTGACTATTCTTCCATCTAGTGAGTGCACAATTATATGGTTGAGTAGTACTCCCATGTTGTAATTCGGCCATTTATATTTAGTGAGTAAGCAATTTGCTTAAGTTACTTACTCTTGTCTCAAGATCTCTTTCTATCTCTCTTATCATCTTGTTTAATTAAGTGTGTATGCTCAAAGGTTTTTAGTATTGGAAGATCCTGGGGGCCCAAATTCAAACACTTGGTATCAGAGCATAATTGACATACACACTTAGTTAAGATGAGTGAGTATAGAATTGAGATTGAGGACAAGTTGGATGGATCGTCTAATTATCCTATGTGGAGTTTCATGATGATGAATTTGTTAGTGACAAAGGATTTATGGAATATCGTCAATGGATCCTTAACAAGACCAAAGACGAGAAAGCGAAGAAGAGTATACAACAACTTCAAGAGGTACTGGTGTTGCAATCACAGAACCAACTGAAGAAGAGGTAACCACTTCTACATCCAGAGTCACAGGTAGATCCTTACCCAGAGTTCCTCCTACTAAAGAACAAGCAAGATTGGATTCTAGAGATGCTTTAGCACTATCATTCATAGCAATGAGTGTTAAAAAGCATATTCTACCACAGATTAGATCTTGCAGAAGTTCTAGACAAGCTTGGTTGAAACTTGAGATCTTTTTGAGAGCAGAAATCGTGCTAGGAAAGCTCACTTGAGGAGACAACTAGCAAATACAAGGATGAAGGCTGGTGAGTCACTTCAAACCCGCATTACAAAGCTCGTTGACTTGAGAGATCAACTTCTAAATGTAGGAGTTGAGATATCTGATGAAGAAATGGTAAATACACTGATTAATTCACTTCCTATATCATATCGGTCTTTTATAACCATTCTTACCCTTACCACAAGAGATAGAGAGGTTACATTTGAAGAATTAGAGTTCTTGTTACTTCAAGATGAAGATCAGTTGAAGGGAATGGAAGAAAACGAAGAAGCACTTTTGTCTTCATCAAAGGGTAAAACGAAGAAGAAGGATAAGAAAGAAAAGCAATCCAAGAAGGAAAGTAAGTCCCTTTCACCTTCTACTTCAGATTCTGTTTCTACTACATCTAAAGAGAAGTCTTCTAAGAAGAAGGAAGCATTATGTCACTATTGCAAGAAACCTGGACATTTTATAGCAGTTTGTCAGAAAAGGATTGCAGCAGCAAAGAAAAAGGCATCAAGTAATGTTGCAGAAGATGATAAAAAAGGGAAATCTCAAGGTGATTCTTATGCCTGTATCACCATTGAGGAAGTAGCTTTTGATCAGGCAGCTTTACAAGTTCTTTCAACAGATGCTTGGATATTTGATTCAGGTGCTACTAAGCATATGACAGGTTGTAGAGAAGTATTTTCTTCTCTTTCCGATTCTTCATGTAGAAGAGTTATTATTGCAAATGGCAATGATTTGGATGTTGTGGGAATAGGTACAGTAACCCTAAAGTCAAGAGAAGGTGGTAATTTTCATATTTCAGATGTTTTATATGTACCTAACATTAAGAAGAATCTGCTATCTATATCTGCATTTTTAGGTGATGGTTACAAAGTTGTATTTGAGAGAGATCTTTGTAAGATCTTGTCACACAAAAAAGAGAAGTGTATTTTGCAAGGTGAGCACAAAAGAGGGATTTTTATTCTGTCAAAAATCAGTCAAGCATATGCTGTCAAATCTTCGTCACTAGTAGAAGATATGAAGTTATGGCATGAAAGATTTGGACATATTGGTTTTGGAGCTCTCAAGAGTATCAAAGACATAGGTATGGGTTGAGAGTTTACCCTCATTCGAGCTACCAGATAATTCAGATATATGTGAAGGTTGTCTTGAAGGTAAGATGCATAAACTACCTTTCAAGAAACATGGTCATATTACAGCTACTAGGAAACTGCAGATTATTCATTCAGATGTGAAAGGACCTATAAGAGCAGACTCTATTCAGGGTTTTCGGTATTTTGTTTTATTTGTTGATGATTTTACGAGATACTCATGGATCTATGGTCTTAAGTTGAACTTTGAAGTCAGAAGTCTTTCCTATGTTCAAGAAATTTGTAGCTATGGTTGAAAATGAAAGTCAAGTAACTATCCAGATTCTCAGAAGTGATCGAGGTGGAGAATACTTATCAAATGAGTTTCAGATATTTCTTGAAGGAAAAGGTATTACTCGACACCTTACTATTGCTTATACTTCTCAGCAGAATGGTGTTGCAAAAAGAAGGAATAGAGTACTTGTTGAGATGATGCGGAGCATGATGGCGTCCAAGAAGCTTTCACCGAAATTCTGGTTTGATGCAGTACATACAGCTAATCACATATTGAACAGGTCTTCAACAAAAGCCTTAAAGGTAATCACGCCTTATGAAGCATATTATGGTAGAAAACCTAATGTGAGCTATTTCAGAGTATTCGGATCACTTTCTTATGTACATATTGAGAAAAAAGATCGAGGCAAACTAGATGTAAAGGCAAAGAAAGCTGTTTTTATTGGATATCCTGTTGAAAGCAAAGGTTACAGGTTTTATGTTCCAGAGACAGGTGAAGTTATTCTTTCACGCAATGGATATATTGCTGAAAATAAGATTTATGATAAAGAAGCAGAAATTCCCGAGTTCATTAATGAAAATGACTATGGATTTTTTAGAAGGAATTTGGATGTACATGTTCAGCCATATCAGGAGGGAGTTAAAATTCCTAGGATTGAAGAAAGAGTTGAAGAAAGAGGAATTTCACAACCTTCTACAGAGCATAGTTGCATCGCAATGCGTTGCGAACGGTTCGCAACTTCCCAATCGCAACTTCGCAACGTTGCTACATTCGCAACGCGTTGCTTTGCATGCATTTTTTTTTGAAGTCCAAAAAATACCCAAAATTATATTCTCCGTTGGAGGGATCAGAAATTATTCAAAATCTTGTTCAAAATGTCCAATACATGCAATAAAAAATCTAGAAGAATGAGGAAGACATAAAAAAGCTATAAAAGAGTACAATAAAGAGATTCATTTATGCATGATTTTCTTTATGCGCCTTATCACCTTGAGATAGCCACATATTTTGGATTTCCAATGTTCTTCTTCTAATGCACTTACAAAGCTTGGACAAAAGTTGCATCCTTGGCCTTGGCCCTTCAAATGCAAGGGTACTCTTCTATGATGATTGATTTGACTAAGTACAGACATCACCATGAATGGCCGTGAATGTTGAATTGTGTAGGGACTAATCAGACTCAATAATCTATATTATATATGTCCATCTCTGGACTCTCCTATAACATATTGGCCCTTCAAATCCAAGGGTACTCTTCTATGATGATTGATTTGACTAAGTACAGACATCACCATGAATGGCCAAGAATGTTGAATTGTGTAGGGACTAATCAGACTCAATAATCTATATTATATATGTCCATCTCTGGACTCTCCTATAACATATGTATGTTTGTATATATGTAATAACAAATATGCAAGTATGTATGTATGCACTATGTATGTATGTATGCACTATGTATGTATGTATGTATGTAATATGCATGTATTTATATGTATGTATGTATGTATATATGTATGTATGTATGCATGCATGATGTATGCATGTTGTATGCATGTATGTATGTAATATGTATGTACTATGTATATATGTGTGTGTATGTAATATGTATGTATATATGTATATGTATATGTATATGCATGTGTCTAATATACATATGACATGTCTCATGTCTACTTTTAATTCATAATTTATGTGTGTGTATATTTATTTAGATGTGTAAAAGGATGCACTTCATCATATATTACCTATAGGAATCTTAGATAGCCAAAATATTTAAAAAAAAAAAACAAAAAACAAAAAAATCATGTTCGCAACGTTTTAGCAACGTCTAGGCCCAAACGTTGCTATGTTGCTAACGCGTTAGCAACGCATTGCCTTGGATGTTGCTAAAACGTTGCTAACAACTATGCTACAGAGTTAGTTCCACATGAGACTTTAGTTTCAAAAATGGAAGAAAGTACTAGAGTTCCAGAAAGTCCTAGTACCTCATAAGGACAAGTTCAAGAACCTGTGGAAACTGAAGGGTAAGAAAGAGTTTCACCAATATTTAAGGATACACCTACTTAGTTATATCAGACTTGGAAAGATAGTGGTATAAAGACTTTTACAGGAAGAACAAGGAGTCAGACTAGACAACAACAACAAAAAGATCATGTAAGTTTTGTTGAAGACTTTGAGATTCATGATATTTTAGCACTCACAACAGTTGAAGATGAACCTGCATGTGTTAAAGATGCACTTAAGCATTCCTATTTGGAGAAAAGCTATGCAAGAAGAGATTGATTCTATTCATAAGAATCAAACTTGGCACCTATGTGAGTTACCAGAGGGAAAGAAAGCTATAGGTGTAAAATGGATCTTCAAAATCAAACGGAAAGTAGATGGTACTATTGATAGGTACAAAGCAAGATTAGTTGTCAAAGGATATGCACAACAAAAAGGTATTGATTATGATGAGACATTTGCTCCTACATCTAGGATGACATTGGCATGTATATCAACTTGACATAAAGACTTCTTTTTTAAATGGTGATTTACATGAAGATGTACATATTCAGCAGCCAGAAGGTTTTGAAGAAACAGGTAAAGAACATTTGATATGTAAGCTTATAATAGCTTTGTATGGATTAAAACAGGCACCTAGAGCATGGGGATTCAGTTTCTGTTTAAGGATGAGTGTATCTACATGACGCGGAAGAAGTACATTGAGATAACTATTGGACGGGTTTCAGATGACTGATTCTAAATCTATGCAAACACCTATGGATCAGAACGCGTGTTTACAAATAGTAGCAGATGATGAGTCATTTGATGCTACTTCATATTGTCAAGCAGTCGGATGCTTTATATATATTTGTAATACACGTCCACATATACAGTTTGCAGTTTCTCAAGTATCAAGGTTCATGCAGAATTCGACATCATTACATTGGAAAGCAGTAAAGCAGATCTTCAAATATTTGGAGGGAACTTCAAATTATGCTATGGTATTTTCGAAATCTACACATTTGTTACTAAAAGGATTTCAGATTCTGATTGGGCACGTGATAGAGACACTAGAAGAAGTACTAGTGGATTTTGTTTTTATCTTGGAGATTGTCTTATCTCATGGCTTTCGAAAAGAAAACCCACTATTGCAACTTCATCGTGTGAAGCTGAATATCGTGCAGCATTTACAGCTACTTTGGAGTCAGTTTGGTTGCAAAAGATTTTCAGTTATCTAGATGTAAGAGTACATGAACCCATTCACATATTTTCAGATAGCCAGAGTGCAATAGCTATAGCAAAGAATCTAGTGCATCATACAAGGACGAAACATATAGAGGTTCACTACCACTATATTCTAGAGAAGATAGCAAAGAAGCACATTGAGCTGGTTTATGTTCCTTCTAGTGATAATGTTGCAGATATATTTACCAAAGCATTGACTAGTGGTAGTCATGAGAAGATGTGCAGATTACTGAAGCTTGTACCAATATGACATTGAAGGAGGGATTGTTGGAAATCAATGTACATATGGTCCATTTCCAGCAAATCCACATTTTGGACTTAGCATTTTTTGTACAGTTTGGGTAAAATCTTTTTAGGTTAGATAGATAGAGCTTGGCAAGAGATATCTAGTGATATGTTTCATTTCTTCATCAGAGGTCAGACTTGGGAGAAAAGTCAAACCCTAGTTCTGCCCAATTTTGACCAGTTTTGAGGGTCCAAACTCAAAAGCAACTAGGTTATTAAGTCAAGGTGGCAAAAGCTTGTTAACTTCAGCGATCAAATTAAAGCTAGAGCAAAAAATAGCGATCGGATTATTTTTTAAGCCGAAAAGCAAAAATTGCGATAGAGTTTTATTAAAAAAGCGATAGCTGTTTTTTTGGCCAACGAAGGAGTTTTTCGCTAAATCTTGAGCTACAGCTTTATTTTGGGAGTAAAAAACTATTTAAGGAGGTCATGGGCACACTCTTGGACAATTTCAAGATAAAGTTGATGCTTACTTTGTGTCAAATTTGGAGTTCTGAAGCTTTGGAGGTGAAGGAAGGTGAAGGAGAGGCTACTCTCTTGGAGCAAGGAGTCTTCTACAAGTTGGTGGCAGCTATCTTTTGTAAGTTAACCTTATTTTCTGTTTTTATGGTTTCTGAACCTTAATTTCAGAATTAGGGTTTTCTGATTTTCAGATTTGTTGCACTTTCTTGAGAGGTTAGGTTCACTTTGTTTCTCAATTACTTCACGCACACTCAGATTATAACAGCATAATCTGAATTCTGTACATCATCATTTTCTTGACTATTCTTCCATCTAGTGAGTGCACAATTATATGGTTGAGTAGTACTCCCATGTTGTAATTCGGCCATCTATATTTAGTGAGTAAGCAATTTGCTTACGTTACTTACTCTTGTCTCAAGATCTCTTTCTATCGCTCTTATCATCTTGTTTAATTAAGTGTGTATGCTCAAAGGTTTTTAGTATTGGAAGATCCTGGGGCCCCAAATTCCAACATAGATGGTTGAATAAAAGAATCCAAATTCCTCCTAAAAAATGCATAATCATCTTCCTATATAAAATCTGAAATTTCTGAATTTTTATCACAAATCTGATTTTCAGCTATATATGCATTGCGTGAGAGTAAGGTCTTACCTATTTTTGGAATATAGAACCCGTAACCTTTGCTTTCAATAAACAAAAACAACTTTAGTAGCTTTTTTATCAAGCTTATTACAACAAATGTTCTTTTCAATGTCAACATAAGAGGGAGAACCAAAAACTTTGAAATAGTTCACATTAGGTTTCTTATCATAATATGCTTCCTACAATGTAATCCCCTTCAAAAGTTTTGTACAAGACCCGTTAAGAATGTGGTTAGCTTTGTGAATAGCATCATATCAAAATTTAAGTGAAAGCTTTGTAAAAGACATCATACTATGTGTCGTTTCAACAAGTGTCCTGTTCTCTCTTTGCGACACCATTCTATTCTGGAGTGTAAACAATAGTGAGTTGATGAGAAATACCTCTGTCTTTTAAAGATGACTTAAGTCATTTGATATGTACTCTTCTCCTCTATCACTTCGTAAAATCTGAATTTTTTACTAAATTTCATTTTCAACCATTGCAACAAGCTTCGTGAGAGTTGAAGGTCACAAAAACTTGTGACTTGATTTTCATTCCAAACACCAAAGAATATCTAGAAAAATCATTAATAGGACCTTTTTTCTTCAACCACCGGTTGAGTAAAAATTAAGGCAGCTGGTTGCTTTGACGAAGATGCAACATCCTATGTAGCTCGTCTTGGCCTTGGATACTTGCCATTGATAATATTCCATAAGTCTTTGGACACTAACAAATTCATCGTCATGAAACTCCACAATGGATAATTACATATCCCATCAAGTTTGTCTTCTTATTCCAATCGATCTCTATAATCACTCATTTTGGGAACAAGTTATGTATGTGCACAAGGCTTTGATACCAAATGTTGGAAGTGAGGTAGACCCAATATATATTCCCAAAGATCTTTCCAACACACGAACCTTAATACACACACACCTTGGACAAAATAATAGAGATGAATGACTAAAGAAATAGACAAGGAGACAAGAGAGTTAAAGAGCAACAGTATGCTGCTACTAAAAAAAATTGCTTGATTAAAGCATGCATATACAACGTGTGTGAAATATACAAAATCTGGAAATAGCTGAATATGGCAGGGTTCTAGGTATGGAATATACCACAAGTGCCTAGGAGTTATGGAAGAAGAGTGTGTATATGTATATGCTGTATGTAAAGAAAATTGACCATGTAAACAGTCAATGTGCAGAGAGAGCATCACCTAACACTAACAGAAGATAACTTCTCCTCTGGAATAAACATCAGCAAGGTCTTCAACTCTTGAAGAGATAGGCAAAAACACCTGATACAGCAACACCAGCAGCAAACCTAGAGGCTAGAGCTCACTTGTGAAGATCAAGTGTATAAATTGATGCATTGGAAGTGTGCCCATAAGCCTCTATTTATTGGCTTCTCAACCACCCATGACATGCTTTATAAAAAGCTTAGAGGAGAAAGGCAGTTCTAAACACGGGGTACTTGAACAGGAGGAATCTATACAAGGAGCAGCCCATACGATGTATGCTTTTCTTTCCCTTTTTCAAGGGTACATAAGTCAATCCACCTATTACAATGAGTGTAGATCGACAAGAATACATCATAAAGCAAGAGTAGGAAAACATCCTTGATAAAACATGCCCAGTTAGACTTAAGAGAATATGGAAATAACACTGAAACCAGGTCAGAACAAGGGAAAACATTGAAATCTCGCAACCTCCAAAAGTGCATAGTAGCCAAAGCTTCAAGTGTTATTTAACAAGACATGTTAACCATGGGTCTTACTTTGCCCACAAAAGTCTCAAGTTGCACAACTCCATGAGACGGAAGCTTGTGGACTTTGTATGGACCTTCCCACTTGGAATAAAATTCGCCTCGAGCCTAAGAGCTTTTCATGGGGTGGTACAACGATACCTATTACCATGGCACCTTCCTCAATTTTGTTATGCCAAATAAACTTGTCATGTCTTTCCTTTCTCTTTTGCTTCATGGCTTCCAAGACTTCATCAGCTCCCCTCCTTTCTTCCAAGAGTTGTAGATCTTCCTCTTCCATGATCAGTCCATCTGGTTCACTCCTTTCTTCCAAGAGTTGTAGGCCTTTGTGTTATGTCCCCAAACCCAAAGGCACCTCGATAAGCCCCTGTATCTAAGTGTCCTTCCAAGTGTGAACTAGGTCACCTCCTCAAAGTGGGTCTTCAAAAGTTAAATAGGATCCATGGGCTTATTTGTTAGCCATTCCTCATATGAGTTGGTCACTAAGTGTGAACTAGGCCACCTGTATTTAAGTGTCCTTCCAAGTGTGAATGGGTCAATAAGTGTGAACTAGGCCACCTCCTCAAAGTGAGTTTTTAAATAGGACCCCTGGGCTTATTTGTGAGGCATTCCTCATATGAGGTACTTTGACTCTTGGCAAAGCCTCGTCACACGTATTGGTGGGGGGTTGGTGGTATGAGACACCGGTCCTTTAAAAGTTGTTGCCTTCTTGGTTGTAGCCTCCCAGGCTCTAGGGTGAGCCCATATTGGTTCAGAAGCTCAGAGTCTAGTGTGCTCCCTTTTGGTTCTACATCTCGAAGTCTGGTGTACTCTCTAGGGTGAGCCCATATTGGTTCTAGAGCTCTGAGCTGAGTCTTGTGTACTCCCTTTTGTTGCTTCTAAATATGGCTTGTGACTTGACTTGTCTAGCACGGAGGATACTCAAGGATTAACAATCTTCCATTCTAGCTTTTGCCATGGTGAACCCATTTTCACAATCCCAGTTATGTACTCGACAAGATCCATTGATGAATTCAAATGGTGATACAGGTGGTGCTGAAAGGGTAGTCTTGTAGGCTCAAGTATGCCTATGCCTTCCCCCAAGAGGCAAATCTTTAGATTCCTTTCTAAGCAAGGGAACCAAGATCCTCTCCATACTTTTGGCCTACCATTGGCTCTTGGATAGACACACGATACTTTCTTTGAAAAATTCCAAATTTCATAGATGCCTTACTCATCATTTTGTTTACAAAGTGTGTGCCCTCGTAGATAATGATTTCCAAGGGGCACCCAAATCTACATAAAAAATTAGCATAAAGAAAATCCCCCAACTGTAAGGACCATGTAAACTTTGGCCGCAACCACCTCAACCCACTTGGTGCCCACCTCGTGGCATAGACATTGCCACTAGCAAATACTTCTCTACCAAAAAAGGCCACTAGATGGATAGGCCCTACAAAATCTATTACCCAACCCTCAAAAGGTTATCATCCTATAGACACCACTACTCGAAAGTCCCTCTTCTTAGTGGGCTTAAGAGCTCAATGCTTCCACGTATTATAGGGATCAGTATAATGAGTGGCATGATGCATCTCAAAACATGGAGGACCACCACAATTCCACTGTCAAAAATTTTATGCCCCATTATGTCTCGAGAAGTGCCCTCCTCCAAGCCCTTCATGGGCTTCCTTGAATGGTTCCTAGACTTTTTGTGGCATGGGGCATTTTCTAATGATTCCATCTCGTTCAATTTTCTAAACATAGTGATCCATGTTGGTTTTTAAGCCCACAATCAATATTGAGATAGAGAGAAAATAGAGACAAGATGGAGTTTTAGACAATATGAGAGCGAAAGTAGCCAAGCTCCACATATATTCCATACATAACATGAGTGACGTGCATAAAATTACAAGATAGAAAGTAAGATATGAAGAATCCCTCCTTACTCTTCTCATAACTCCATAATCTCCACAATTGAGAAAATCTCCTCCAAATATAGATAATCACTAAGGTTTATGCTCACCTTGAAGATAATGAAGATCACACGATTCCACCTCTCCAAATGAAGGAGAAGACTCCACACCAAGCTCTTCGTTTCCTCCACCTTGAGTGATAATAAGTGTTGTATGTTGTATCTTTTTATAGTATGTCTTATGCCCATGAAAAAGCTATAAAGCACGAGATCATTGGCATAAAAGCTATTATTGTTTTCTCTTTCTTTCAAGATTCATCATCATCTAGTTTCTTTTATGATGGTTGGCTTTTAGTTGGATTAAATAATTGCCACTAGATATAATCTACCATATGCTTCCAAGTGTCATTAATAACATGTGCAAATTTTTATGTGCATGTCCAAGATTAGAAACATGTGCAAAATTAAGGTTTAGAATTTGATCCTCCAAAATGACCTATACTGCCAAGTGTTATATATTACTATATAGCTCTTGAAGAGCACTCTCCAAATTTGTAATAATTCTAACCTACAAAATTTGACCATTTTTTACCATATGTTTGACCAATATTGACTTTTCAAATTTTGGTTTTTATGATCTTCGCACTTCGACCATTGTGGAAGGTTGTTATTCAAACAATCACCTCCTAACCTGACAGAAGACACATATGCTAGGTAGGTATCTTGTTGGCTAATTTAACTGTTCGTGTAATTACTTGTATACTTTTCATATTTTTCATATATCATGCCAAGTGTCCACAAGCACACACAAGGACCTTGAACATGAAGAGCTCTCTCCAAACACACATCACAAAGAGAATTCACATATCCCATACTCTTCTCAACCAAGTACTACTTGGAAGGGTACAAACAACTAAGGGATGTTAATACTAACAACATAGAGATATCGGTATTAGATAGTATGTAGAGTCTCCCTTAACTCTCAAGATTGATCAAGCCTATCAAGTTAAAGTCATATGCTCTCATCTACACCTATCAAACGCACACACACAAATAGAAGGTGTAGAATGTCCACCATAAGGTTCTGAATGTAAAAAAGTTACCCTCTTGCTTACATAAGTCTTCATTCACAACCACCAAGTTGAACATGTAAGCTCCCACAGACATGGATGAGTAACAAACCCCACTAGAAGGTTGACTCATGGTTGAACATCACTTCTTTTGTTGCACATAGAAGCCATGCTCTCTAGTCCTTCAAACCAATCTGCATTCTTTGCCAATCTATCTTTTACACCTACCATTCGAATATATTCAGCACATCAAATATCCATTGCTCCTATATTGTTCTTGTTGATTGCTTGTACAATCTTCAAGGACTGAATTGACCCCTCCACGAGTGGACTTTCGTTTGATTCTATACTAAGCAAGGTGCATTAAGATGGCTCTACTCAAACCTCTCCTTCCATCTGCTATAGAACTAAGCTTGATTTGTGTCTTCCATAAGGCTCTTACTCTTCTACAAGAAGTACTATTCTCTATGTAAACTATTCTCACCTTCTCTGATACCAATTGTTGGTCTTTTGGTCCACAATCAATACTGAGATAGAGGAAATAGAGACAAAATGGAGAATAAACAAGACCACACAGAGAGAAAGGAGCCAAGCTCCACATATATTCCATATACAACATATGTGAAGTACATGAAATTACAAGATAGCAAGTAAGATACGATGAATCAAGAATATGTTGCTGGATGCTTCCCATAACTCCATAATCTCCACAATTCATAATTATCTCCTCTAAATATAGATAAGCACTAAGGCTTGGGCTCACCTTGATACTGAAGATCAAGCAACTCCACCTCTCCAAGTTAAGGAGAAGACTCCACACCAAGCCCTACGTCTACTCCACCTTGAGTGATAATAGTGTTGTATACTATGTCTTTTAGTATACCTTCTCCCATGAAGAAAGCTATAAGTTTAGATCGTTGGTGTAAAAGCTATTATTGCTTTCCGTTTTTATCGGGATCCATCATCGCCTAGTTGTTTTTATGATCGTTGCCTTTTGGTTGGATTAAAATACAATCACTAGATATAATCTACCAGATGTTGCCAAGTGTCATTAATAACACGTGCAATCTTTAAAGGTCAAAAATTTTTATTAACTCATCATATAGTACTTGAGGAGAGCTTTCATTTGGTATATTACATTATGTCATCAACGGTCCAAGAATGCAAGAAAATGCTAACCCTAAGTTCTCAAAAAGTTTTTTTGCATATTCTTGTTCGTCACCTCACGAGCATCGAGGAAAGCTAACCCTCTAATCCATCTGATCTCTCATTTGAGAGATCGATGGAGTTTTTGGCCTAAAAAGCAATTTTTTAACCCTGAAAAGCTGATCGCTTTTTTAATGCTATCGCAAGCTTTTTAGTTGCTTTTCGCAAGCGTTTCATCAAATTTTCGTCAAAGCTACTAAAGCCTATAAAAGAAGGCCTTTGGGGTCATATCATGCATCCATCCAAGCTCACTAAAGGCCTACTGAAGTGCTCTAACACTTGGAGAAGATGTACCTAAGTTTTGGAGCATACTTGAAGGAGATTTTATGCCTTCTACTTCAACACAAGGAGGAGTTTTTCTTGCTATTTAGGTCAGTTTCTGATTTAGGGTTTCTGAAACCTTAATTTCAGAATTAGCTGTTGCTGTACAAACAGTTATAAACTGTTTCTATTCACTTCAATCGCACATACACACACTCTTCATACGTCTCAGGCACTTTATGCACAATTTCTTGTATATAGATCCTAAATTCATTCTAGATTCAGTTTTTGTAAGCATAAGTTTAGTTTTGTATCATTCACACACATTGTAATTTGACATTCATAATAGATAGTGTAGGTAAGCATTCCACTTATCATTACACTTTGAAAATTGTGTATTCTCTCTCTATTTCTCATTCATCTAATTTTGAGTCTTAAGGTGTGTATGCTAAGGTTAAAATGTTGGAAGATCTTATAAACCTATATATATTATTATTAGGGCCCACCTCACTTCCAGCAGAAGATAATGAAGATCACACAACTCCACCTCTCCAAGTCAAGGAGAAGAGACTCCACACCAAGCTCTATGTCTACTCCAACTTCAGTGATAATAAAAGTGTTGTATGCTATGTCTTTCTATCGACGAAAAAATCTATAAAGCAAGAGATGATAGATCCGTGGTGTAAAAGCTATTATTGCTTTTCGTTTTTTTGGGGATTCATCTTTGCCTAGTTGTTTTTATAAATTACACTTATGTGTTCCTCGAGTAGCTTTGCTGTGAACCTTTTCCCTATACATGGGCACTTTTTACTCTAGTGTTGGCTAGAGGTTTTTTTCCATGTTATCACATACTTGATACTCTCATATCATATGTGGTGGTACTTTGTACTTATGGACATTATTCAGCTCTTGCTTCAGTTCAGTTCATCGTCAATAAAAAGAGCTATTCCAGTCATCGTCTTCTCCATGTGTCTTGCTGAGTTTGTGCTCCTTGTGTGTGCTTCTTTCGTGTCTCTCGCACTTCTACACACACACCCAACAGTGGTATCAAAACAGGTTTAGCTTCTTCTCAAGTTTCGGTTTTTCGCGTCGCGGCGCGTGCGCACTTTTAACAGTGCAAATCGACTTCAGAGCATAGAAGAGTGAATTCAGCCGTCAAGAAACATTTCCACCAGGCGTGCTGGAGTTTTACCCCCATTTCGAAGCCATTCGTGCAGTCAAAATCGCCATCAGAGTGATGGTTTGTGAGCTGAAATTTCAGCATTCATTTCAGCTTTCGTCGAAGTGAAGATTTTGTCACATTGTTGTTCTTTTGTGAAATGGCGGGAAGCAATGACTTGTTTGACATGCTTCAAGCCGAAGATAAGCTTGATGGGACCAACTACCCGATGTGGTCTTACATGATGAAACATGTTCTTGTTGCTAAACAACTTTGGAACATAGTGGTAGATGTAGATCGAAGACCCGCAGGTGCTTCTACTTCACAGTCTATTGTCACAGATGGAGCTTCTTCTTCGAGTACAGTGGTTTCTCCTTCTCCACCTACACAGGAGAAGCTTAGATGGGATGGAAAAGATTCTCAAGCTCATGCTTTGATTGCGCTTTCAGTGAACCATCATATAGTTCCACAGATTCAGTCATGTTCTACATCGAGACAAGCATGGGACACTCTTTCTTCTTTGTATGCCATGCGTAATAAAGCACGTGTTGCATACTTGAGGAAGCAACTTGAGGATGTATGTATGGCTGAAAATGAGTGGGTGGATTTGTATGGGACACACATCAAGGACTTGAAAGAGCAATTGGCAAACATAGATGAGATCATTCCGGATGCATCACTCATTTCTACATTGTTGAAAGGATTACCGGAATCTTTTCAAAGCTTTGCTACTACACTCCGTTTGGTTGCAAAAGGAAATCTTAATATGTATGCATTTGATGAGGTTGTGTCTCTTCTTTTGCAAAAAGAGCAATCTAGAGTGAATAGCAGTGGTTTGATTGAAGGAACGCAAGCACTTGCTATCTCACAAAAGGGGAAAGCAAGTATGGTTCAGCTTTGGGTTCATCAAAACCAAAGCCTCAAGCTTCCTCTTCCACTCATTCCTCTAATGATGGTGATTTGCAAAAGAAGAAGAGATTCAAATATTGCCAGAAGGCTGATCATACTATTGATGAGTGTAGAAAGCTTGCTAAACGCAATGAAAAGAAGAAGGAATCGGGCATGTCTATTGCTGAAAATTCAGCAAATGCAAAGAATGATGAAGCTAACATGGCTCAAGATTTTTGGGCATGTGTTGTTACATGTCATTATGATGCTTCTTTGCATTCTAAATATATGGTTGTGAGTGAGGCTGATCCGGATTGGTTCTTTGATAGTGGTGCTTCAAAGCACATAACATAATGCAAAAGATTTTTTGCCTCTTTGAAAGATGCACCCAAAGGAGGACATGTGGTCTGTGCAAACAATGCCGCTTATCCTATCATTGGAGTAGGAGAAATTGAGCTTACGGTTGCAAATGGAGGTGTGATTCTCTTGAAAAATGCATTGTATGTGCCCGATATAAAGAACTTAATTTCAGTTCCGTTGATTCCCAAAGCTGGACTTCATGTACACTTTGTTGATGATAAGTGTATGGTTCATGATTTCAGCAATGGTGATGTTATCCTGATGTCCGGTACATTATGTAATGGTTTGTATCGCATGGATACATACAAGAGGGCTGCCTCGAATGCCTTGGTTGCTCATACTTCTTCCATGGCTGAAATGGAGCTTTTGCATGCTCGTTTTGGTCACTTAAACTTCAATAGTTTGCTTTACTTGCAAAAGAAGGACATGGTTATTGATTTGTCTACACTTGAGTCCATTGAAAAGCATGCATGTGAAGGTTGCATCCTTGGAAACATGCATCGTGCTTCTTTTCCAAAAGATAGTCATACACACACTACAGAAAAATTGCAGCTTGTTCATACTGATGTATGTGGTCCCCTCAAGACTCCATCTTTTGGGAAGCATGTATATTTTCTTACTTTCATTGATGATGTTACTCGCCATACATGGGTGTATCCTATGAAAGCAAAGAATGAGGTATTTTCTTGCTTCAAAGCATTTTTAGCTATGGCTGAAAATTTTTCTTCACAAAAGCTTTTGACTCTACGCACGAATCGTGGTGGGGAATACATGTCGCATGAGTTTAATGTTTTTCTTCGTGAAAGAGGTATTTCACACCAATGTACGGTGCCATATACACCTCAGCAAAATGGTGTTGCGGAGCGTAAAAATAGAACTCTACTTGAAATGGCACGATGTATGGTTAAAGGAAAGCATCTTCCTGATAAGTTTTGGATGGAAGCGGTCATGTGTGCAAATTATGTGTTGAATCGCTGCCCTACAAAAGCATTGAGAGTCATCACTCCTTATGAGGCTTGGAATGGTCATAAGCCTATGGTTACTCATATGCGTATGTTTGGTTGTTTGGCATATGCTCTTGTGCAATCACAACGCCACAAACTTGATGACAAGGCAAAGAAATGTATATTTGTTGGTTATAGTGCTGAAAGTAAGGGATATCGTTTGTACCATCCATTGACGAACATGATTATTGTGAGTCGAGACGTGGTATTTGCTTAAAATTCAGTTTTCTCTCTATTTGAATACAAAAAACAGCCAACAGTTAGCTCACAAGATGTGTTCGATACACTCATGCCTTTGTTCCAAAATGGTGCGCTTGACTATGGCCATGTAGATCAGCCAACTGAGGTTCAAAGGGCTGAAAAATTCAAGCCAAATAGGGCTGAAAATGTAGAGAATTTCCAGCCAAACATGGCTGAAAAATTTCAACCAAAAATTGTCAAAACTGCTGGAAATTTCCAGCCACATATGGCTGAACATTTGCATCAAAATATGGCTGAAATTAGCATGAAATTCAGCCCACGCATGATGTACATGTTGAAGATGTATTACATAATGAACGCATGTCTATCAAGAGTGCACAATCTATGTCAAAGTGGCTGAAAGAAACTTTGCACGACACCAAATTGAGTGCACCTTTACTTGGTAGAACAAGATCAAACTCTCACCATGCATCAAGTAATTTTGTGGATTATTCTTTTATTGCTATAGCATGTAATGAAGAGCCACTTTCTTTTGAAGATTCATGTGAGGATCCACAATGGACGAGTGCTATGCAATCAAAAATGGATTCCATACATAGGAATGGTACTTGGGAGTTATGTGAATTGCCAAAAGGAAAGAATGCCATTGGTACAAAGTGGGTTTATAAGATTAAGAGAAAATCTTATGATAGCATTGATCGCTACAAAGCTAGATTGGTTTCCAAAGGATATGTACCGTAGTTGCATTGGCTTCCCATCGAGGTTGGAAAGTGCATCAGTTGGACATAAAATCAGCCTTCTTGAATGGCGATTTGCAAGAAGAGGTTTATGTGAAGCAACCTCCTTGATTTGCTATGAAAGGGAAAGAGCATATGGTTTGTCGCTTTCATAAAGCCTTGTATGGTCTCAAGCAAGCTCCACGTGCATGGTATGACAAAATCCATAAGCACTTGATTGCTCTTGGCTTTACATGTAGTCCGATTGAAAGCACACTCTATGTACGCAAAAATGGGGCTGATCTTATAGTGCTTGTTCTTTATTTCGATGACATACTCTTGACCGGGTCATGTGATGCAAAACTTGACATTCTTATGGCTGATTTGCAGCATACTTTTGATATCACTTATCTTGGTCTTTTGAGCTACTATCCTGGCATCCAGTTTGTATCTGTTGAGGGGGGGATTGTTATGCATCAAGCAAAGTATGTTGAAAAACTACTTCAGCGTTTTGACTTTGAGGATTGAAAGCCAGTTTCCACACCAGTTGAGACAGGGTTCAGGTTCTCAGTTGAGGATTCCAGTGATGCATTTGACACTTCTCTTTATCAGCAAGATGTGGGATGTCTTATATATGCATGCAACACAAGGCCGGATATACAGTATGCAGTTTCCCAGTTGAGTCGATTCATGCATAGCCCTGGCACTAAGCATTGGCAAGCAGTGAAACGTGTGTTTAGATATCTTCGAGGCACTTTGAGCTTAGGTCTCTTTTATGGCAGAGATATTCAGCCATGCTTGCATGCTTTTTACAGATAGTGATTGGGCTGGTTGTTACGATACTCGCGTGTCCACTAGTGGTAATTGCTTTTCCTTGGAGACTCATGCATATCTTGGTTGAGTAAGAAGCAACCTACAATGGAGACATCGAGTTGTGAAGCTGAGTACAGGGCAGTTTTCAAAGCTACAGTGGAGTGTATATGGCTGAGACGCCTATTGATGGATCTTTGCATGGAGATTGATGTTGCTACGCATATTCTCACCGATAGTCTACTCTAGTGCTTGCTAGAGGTTTTTTCCCCATATTACCACATACTTGATACTCTCATATGTGGTGGTACTTTGTACTTAGGGACATTATTCAGCTCTTACTTCAGTTCAGTTCATCGTCAATAGAGAGAGCTATTCCAGCCATCATCTTCTCTGTGTGTCTTGCTGCATTTGTGCTCCTTGTGTGTGCTTCTTTTGTGTCTCTCGCACTTCTACACACACACCCAACATTATGATCGTTGGCTTTTAGTTGGATTAAAATTCAATCACTAGATATAATCTACCATATGCTTCCAAGTGTCATTAATAACATGTGCAAACTTTAATAGGCATGTGCAAAATTAAGGTTTGGAATTTGACCCCAAAATGACAAATACTGCCAAGTGTTATATCATTGTGTAGCTCTTGAAGAGTATACAGTAATAATCTCCACCTACCAAATTTGACCATTTTTTACCATCTATTTGACCATCTGTTGACTATTAAAATTTCTTGTTTTTCTTATATTTGCACTTCAACCCTTATGGAAGGTTGCTATTCTAACAATTGAGACATTATATAGTCTCTACTCTTAGTAAGAGATGCCTTCTTTCTACCAAAGAGGATTGGGTAGGAAATTGTTTGTCCATGAAGAACTGATACATGCAACTACACAAATGAAGCACGGCTTGTATGTTAAACACAACCGCATCAGGTAAATCATCTTTCACCATATCCTTGTCCTCGCTTCTTTGAATTGCACGACATAAATGATCTTCCATCACAGGACTCTTCCTTGACTGGAGCGCTAGTTGCAAGTCGAATTATTGAAACAACACAAACCACCTCCATTTCCTTTCAATTACTCGCATTTTATTGGGCATTGGGCAGATATTTCAGATCTTGATCATCAGTAATTATCACAAAGGAGATCCCACGAATAAGCTAGCGAAACTACTTATTCACAAACATGATTGCCAATGCCTCCCTCTCTACTATTCTATAAATTCTCCCGACAAGTGAAAGCAATCTATAAGCATAGTGTAGAGGTCGTTAAGCTTGTATTCTTGACTTCGTTGTGTCAACACCACTCCCATGACATGGAGCCTTGCATCTACATGAACATGAAAAGCGGTGTCCCCAATCTAGAGCAACCTTAGTGGAAGTGCCTACCAACTTGGCCCTCGGTTGATTGAAACCCATCTCTTCCTCTTCACCCGAATAAAAGAGCACACTTTTGTTGGTGAGACAAGGGAGCATCTGCCAACTTGGCCCTTGGTTGTTTGAAACCCATCTCTTCCTCTTCACCCTAATAAAACGGCACACTTTTGTT